>RJWJ010027349.1:0-22277 GCA_004363605.1 Indri indri
CATATGAGGCTTTCCTCAGGCTGAAGAAAACTGAATGTGACAGTATAAATTTTGAAATTCATGAAGTCCCAGAGGGCAGATAGAAGCACTGGCAGAAAATAGAAGAAGTAAAAGGTTTTCTGAAGTCTTATGGAAAAAATTATTATTAAGTCATCACAGCATTCTTAGCATTGATGAAAGCAATAAAGAACTAGAGACATGTCAAATGTCAGCTGCTGCACAAAACGTCCACGGTGCTCCTCTGTCTCATCTTCCCCATTGTGAATTTGAAAAAGCTGTTTTAGAAACATTTTTATCAGCAGTTGGACAGTAGTTTTCCCAGTAAGAGTGCCTTCTACTGCCTCTTTTTTTTTTTTTGCAAAATGAATTATGCCAATGCCTGTAGCTTTTCCATGTAGATCTTTAGGTTTGTAATGATTCTTGACTCCTCTGGATAATCTCCAAATCCATTTAAATTCCTGTATTATTTTTCTTTATTTAACAAACATTTACACAGCAGCCACTGTGTGCCAGGCACTGTTATAAGCTGTTTTCAAACTGTAACTTGTTACTGCTCACTACAACTCTATGAGATCAGTACCATTGCTATCTCTGTTTTGAGGTGAGGCCACTGAGGCACAGAGAGGTTAAACAACCTGGCTGAGATCACACAGCTGGCTTCATACATTCTGCCTTCAGCCCTGTGCTCTAACCACTGCACTGTGCTGCCGCTGGACTTCTGGACTTTGTTGTGCTGAATCAAATGGTATTTTAGTGAGGCTAGTACTTCAGTGAGTACCTCACTAAAGTATTATCCATGTGGTAGGACTGTTAGTCAATCAATTCTTACATTCTATACTTCACTCTGTGTCTAATAGCTTGATTTTTTTAAATTCTAGCATTGTATTCCTAATCCTTGCTCAGCTTGATCCCAAAGTCTTTTTCTGCATTAGTTGCTTTTGGCCAGTTTTTTTTATATTTTCCCATTTTTGTCAATAGTAATATCCTTATTAAATCTCATTTTCTGTTTTTTTGACCACTTCTCCAGATTATTAAACTAACTTTGACCCTCAATCACACCTACGAGGTATGTCATCAGGAAATTTAATAGCCTTGTTTTCTGTTCCGTCACTGGGCGATTCATAAAAACAGTAACCAAATTAATTCCTGTGGTCTTTTATGTGATGTTCCTCCCAGGCTGACACTACTTCAGTAATATCCTTTCTCTCGGTGCACCCACCGAATAGTTGCATTATCCTGGCTTCTAATTTGTGGGTTGTAGAGGTTGGTGAGTCAGAGCTGCAGACTGACTCCCGAAACTGGAGATACCAGCAAGTGGCATGTTCTAGGCTGTTTTGGAAAAGAAAACTGGAAACAGTGAGGATTCTATGGGCTTCTTCATTTTTATTTTCTAAATCACAGGCTTAAGAAGCTTGAGAAGCACTGATGCAGCGTGTATTTTTTTTTTTTTTAGTTTTGTTATATCCCTTTCCACTAGAGAACAGCTACATTCCTTTCAAGTGTTATGTACTTTTTTAGTTTGAGAAAAACTTTAAAAATCCAAAAAACATAACCAAAAATATATGACACAGATTTATCACCCAGATTTAGCAACTGTTCGTGTTTTTCCAAATTTGATTCTACTCTTCTTTTTGCAGAAATGAAACACTGTAATTATAGCCGAGAGGTCCCCTTTACCACGACCTCCCATCTCATCTCCCTGCCTCAAGTCAATTGCTATTATAAGTTTAGTTTATAACCTTCCTATCCTTTTTTACTTGTAAAGCAAATTTTCGTTAAAAAAATATTATTTTACACTGATTTACATTATAAAGTCAGTGATAATCGGATGAGGGAGGGATTTAAAAAGTTTATGTTTATTTATGATCGGAATAAACTCAGAATTGTTCCAGTCGCAGACTATCTTAACGTGCTTTACATCATATCCCGGCCACTTCAACCTGCTCTCCTCTCGCTGGGCCTTCCAGGGCAGCACCAGCTGCAGGTTTCTCACAGTGTCCTTAGGTAGCAGATAGAGGTCTGTGCCAGTGCCGCATCCTCCCAACTGTCTTTTCATTCAGTGAGATTTTAAATGTTTTTGTTGAACTTTATGAAATGCTATTCCTTCCAAGACAGATACTGATGTAGTCAGACTCTTCACGTGATGGCAACAGTGCAAAATGGGCAGAAGGAGATGACACAAGGTGTTTAAATGAGCAAGTAGATTTGTGTATTAATGAGATTGCTCAGTTCCTAACTCTGTAATTTCTGTTAATTGAGATGTGTTTATAATGTTTGATGCAGGAAGAATTAGGAGCATTGCTAGAAAATCTAAGGATTGTTTCTACATTATATTCATTCATTCATTCGTTCGTTCAAAGTCAACAGATATCTTGGGTCAGGTTCCCTAGAAGCAGAGCCAGAGATGGCAATGTTTGTGGAAGTGATTTTAGAGGGAGAGCTTTCAGGTGAAACCCATAGGGAAGTGAGGCAGTCAGGATTAGGCTGGCGAAAAGAAGTGGTTTTAGCTGAAGAGTGATCTCAGCCTCTTCACAGGGAGTTCTGGAGTGTGGATAGTACTACTCAGTTATTCCACCTGGAAGTAACAGGGTCAGCCTTTTTTGCCCCTGTATCAGTAAATCATCAGTTAAGGACTTCCCCCTGAGAAGGAGGGAAGGGGGAACCTATAACCTCCCAGGCATTTCTGGATGAGGTAGCTCCCACTGGTGGAGGGAAATTGTCTAGGGAAAGGTTTAGCCGTGAGCTTTCAAAAGTCAATACTGCAGCATCTAGGAGACAGGCTCATTTGGTGGCAAAGGAGAACTACTACAGCAGACCTTTACTGAGCTCCTGTTGTGTCCCTAGTACTGTTCTAGACCTTGAGAATACAGCAATGATCAGGACAGACAAGGTCACTGCTGTCATGAAGCTTTCTTTGTAGTGGTGAGATGTGCAATGAACAGATAATTTAATAAACTAGAAATATCAATGCTAAAATGAAAAGAATATTAAAAAATTTAAAGGATAATGTTATAGGAAGTAAACGGAAGACTACTTGAGGAGTAGAACTGTAACATTGGTAAGTTTAGCAACAATGACTATTTCCATAATTGTGGTGTGATTTACAGTAAGACATTTTGGCATGTCAGCAGCTTTGTCTATTCTGGAGGCCCAGCAGATGAACTGACCCAAGGTAGGATGGATCTGTAAGAGAAGTAATAGCCAGCCCTTCAGATTACAGTGACTAGAGGGTTGTGAGAATTTGGGCAAGTGACAGTTTGGAATAGGACTTCAGCCAACAGCTAAAGATACCAAGCCTAGCTGCAGTCTTTCCCTGGTGAATAGAGCTGTCATTGTCAGCATACTGGTAGTAGTGGGAGCAAATTTATTCCTCATCTTTTGTTGCCTGGACTTAGCCTTAGCAGTAGCCTTCTGGTTAAAAAGTCAACCTCTAATCTCTCCTCTTTATGCCTCACATTGCTCCAGCCAATAAAATTGATCACTTACTCTCCTGCTCAGAACCCTTCAATGACTCCCATTGCCAACGGCATTAAGTCCACGCTCTGTCCTTTGAGCACCATCTGTTTCACAGGTCTGTCTTCCACCCTTTTTCTCCCACATATGCTTAAGCCACACGAACTGCCTGTGGTTCCCAAGTATCACATACATCCATGGCTCCATAGCCTGCCACGTGTGGCTCTTGCTGCTTGCAATTTCCTGTCAAGTCTACTTGGAAAACTCATACTTTTTCTTCAAAATGCAAATTCATTTTCTCTAGGAAAACTTCTCAGACCCTTCTTTCTCTTTCTTCTTCACAGATGTTTCCTTTCTTTGTGCCACCATTAGCACAGTGTTTTTTAAAGTAGGGGTGCAAAAAAACCTTCCTATGTTTGATAAATGAGATTGACAAATGCAAGTTGAGCCATAGGGAGCACAGTCAATATTGCATTTCTTCCATCTGAATCTACATGTCTTTGTTGAGCTCTTTTTCAGCTATGCTAGCCATTAAAACAAAATAGTGAAATAAACTGAATTTAGGACTAGACTTTTAAATCACACAGGTAATAAAGTGTATCAATCACATTGCTCTTTCCAAAATATGTTTTAATTTTTAGTGAGAACAAAAAGTTTTTTGTATTATTAAATAAAATCGAAGAGTGTTTTTAAGATAATTATTTTCCATCTCTAACTCATTGTATTTTGTTTCGATTTTTGTATGTTTTAGAATGTGTCTTCTCAAAAACTTCTATTGATGGTTGAGAGCCACTGACCTAGAATAGGCTCTGCTGTGGTAGTTGTCATTTTTTATCAAAGTTACATGTTTCCATCTCTGTCTCCCTTACTAGACAATGAGTTCTCCTTGAGGGCAGGGATATATCTTTGAACTGCCTACTTTCAGCATAATATCTGGGGTATGACAGATGTTTGATAAATGTTTGTTAAACAACTGAATAAATGCAATGTCTCTTCCCTCCCGTCCATCTTCGAGATGTCCACTTAGAGAGTCTTCTCTCTAAAATGGATACATGATTGGTTTTTTGATGTCTTCATATTTTTCATGAAATGAAATTCAGACTCTGTACATTCTCAACTTAGCCTACTTATCTAGCTCTACTTCCTTCATGCTACGGCTGTCTAGACATGCTGGATAACTAGGTATGCCCTTAAACTTCTCTTGTATCGCCCAACTTCTACGTGTTTGTCTGTTCCTCTGCCTGGAAGCACCTTCCACCCATCCCTACCAGTTAAAATCAAATTCAATCAGCAGGACCTTGTTCTCTTCCCATCAGGATTAATTGCTTTCTCCTCTGAGTCCCCACTGAACTTTGTTTTGATTTCCATTATAGCCCTTATCACTTTCTGATGTGAATTATATTTCATTGTCTTGTATGTGTCTCCCTGTCTGTCATATGAGCTTCCTGAGAGCAGGGTCTCTGAATTATTCATTTTATAACCCTTTATGCCTAATAATCTGTTTTATACTTTGGAAGTACATAATATTTGTTTAATATACTCATGCATTCATTCATTCTTTGAGCGAACATTTATTACATGCCTCTGAGGTATGAGGCATAATGACAGACACTAGGTATATAAAAAAGATGTTATATCCTTGTCCGTAGATGATATACCTTGTGAGGGAGATAGTCATGTGAGCAACTAAAAAGTTTCTTGAGTGTAAAGTACTTTGTATGAACAATTAATTCAGTTGGGAGAATACAGAAATAGGAAATCTTCTAAGAGAAGGTGACATTTGAACTGAGTGTTTAAGGAATGCGCCTTAACAGTTTGTCAGGAAAGAGGAGAAGAAAGGAAAAGAAAACTTTCCAGAAAAGAGAAAAGGTGCACAGAAATAAACACGATACTTAAGTAACTCAGTATGCCCTTAGGGTATGTGAATGAAGCTGAAATGCATTCATTTCAACAAGCATTGTGGAGTATCCACTGTATGCTGGTTACTGTTCTAAATGTGAGTGCTACATCAGTGAACAAAAGCCCAGGCTTCGTGTTCCTACTGTAGTTGCTGTTGAAAGGGAGCGAGAATGAGATCATTAAAATATGTAGTACGTCAGCTAGTGATAAGTGTTATGGGGGAAAATAAAGCAGGGAGGGGGGTTCATAGCAGGGGGTATAGATGGAAATAGGGTGGTCAGGCAAGGCCTCACTGAGAAGGTTGGCATTTGAGTAGCACTGAACAGTAGCCCCTTAAAATATACCTTTTCTTTCCCTTTTTTTTCTTTGATTTCTTTTTTTTTTTCTTTTTACCTTTCATCTATGTATTAAGTACCTTTTTTTTCTTTTTGGTGTGGTTTTGGAGATGTCCTGACTAACCTTAAATAAATAGCAATAAGACCTAACCTCAAATGAGAAAATAAGACAATTGAACCACATCCTCTTCATTATCTTGAAAACGTAGACGAGATTGCCCAGGAGACAAGAGAACTTTTCAGTCCCAAGACAGCATAAGCTATGTGATGTCTTTAAAAGGTGCATTTGTTGAAATGCCTACCAGCAGAAGTCAAAAAATACAGCACATACCGCCTTTTTGGCATCATTCTGGAGGCTCTCCACAGTAATTACCCTGACATAATTCATAAAGCAGTGAAAAAACAATTGCCATTTATAACTACTCATTTATTTAATTTGGGGTTCAAGAGATAATGTGATAGATACCAGAACAGCAGCATCAGCTGTCTTCAGTTCAACTCGGTTTCCTGAAAATGTTGGCTCAGGACAATAGCTCCTTGCTACTATTTTCCTAATGGTGACTTTAATGTTTTTGTATTGAAACAAACTGGGAATAGCATTCAAAATTTACATCAAATTTTAAGATAAACCATAAGATGACAAGGAAATGTGCTCAGAGGGTTGCTTCAGTCCTCTGCCCTCTCATGTCTTAGAGGTGTCTGTTCCTTCTCCTCTGCCATTAAAATGATACTGGGAGGTAGGCTGAGGTTGAAATTAACTCTTTTAACTTTTGCTGCTAAAAGCAAAATATATCATTTTTCTTATGATACAGTTGTATATTCCTTTAAGAAAATCTATCAGAAAAAATTTAATAAAATAGGTAAATTGTAGAAAACTTAAACACAGATTTCTTTGAAGGTAAGAGTTTTTTTAAATATAGTACTTATTTACATTCTATTTTCTATTTGACTTGTGTGATTAAAATCTGGTAGACTTAAAACCAGAGCATTGGAAATTTTTTCCAGTTGATGAAAAACCAGAAATTAGGATAAAATAATTCATGGATTATAGTATATCAAATAATATTATGCTATGTACAAAAAGCAACTTATAAAGTAAGTCTTAGACAATGTGTATTACATGAAAATGTATTTTGGGTTATTAACCAAAAGAGGCATGCCTAACTAACTTCATGGAGAACATGCTGCTTCTGATAAACAACAGCAGGTTAGTTTATCATTTGTCTTGGTGATCAAAAATATTTATTTTAACTTTATTTCTTTGAATTGCCTATGATAAAATATGTTTTGATATTTATTCTCTACAAAATCAAGTTCGTACTGTACTAAGGGTGGTATATTGTTAGCATGGTAAGATAACTTCCTTTAAATAAAATATGAGTTTTACGTCATCAAGGGAAGGAGTTTTTACACGTTTTGTTCAGGGATACTTCTGCAATGTCTAAAGCAGTACCCATTATTGCTTCTCAGCCTTTTGGCTAAGATTAAGTGTAAAGCAGTACCCATTAGTAGATGTTCAATAAATACATGTTGAATAAAAGATCATGAAAAGTTCTAATATGAAAAAGTGTTCATTTACTAATTTTTACTCTTTATCTCATTTTTATGTTGTTACTCAATTGGTAAAGCCTTTTTAAAAATATCAATTACCATGTACTATATTTTCTGACAAAGATTTATCCAGTGGACACAGTATTCATAAGCCTCACCCCCTGCTTGCATCTCTGTATTCATCTTTGTACATTCATTCATTCAACTTTGTATTTTTATCTTCATTAAATTTTTCTATTCCTTTTTAAATACTTATTAGAAAATACATTTTTCTATTCAAATAAGGGACTTACACATTGTTTTTCTTTTTTGTATGGAAAAGGAAAAACAAAGTTCCTACAAAAAAAAAAATCGTTTTGTGTCCCTAAAACTAGCTGGAAAGCTAGTTTTCAGAGTAAAGATCAAAAAGATCCAATTTTCTATATACCATTTTAGTAGATTTGCTTTTATTTCTAAAGACTGGACAACTTACAGAACCTTCAGAGTTTGTTAAAAGAGTTGATTATCAGCATTGCTTTGACTTTTGGAAGAATTTCTTTTTAGATATTAAGGTAGTACTGGGAGACATGGTAGAGGTAAGTAGATTTTGCAAACTAAGCATATTTGGAAATATTTAGTTTCCATCAGGTGACTGTTTTGCTGTGGCTGTTTTCTACCAGCTGTTCCCATCAAGAACCTACCTCTGAAGAGCAAAGTGTTGCATCACAGTATACTTCCTTCTATAAATATTATCCCCCTAATGTCTTCCTTAGTTTGTTAGAAGTTTTGCATCTGGGCATATTAGTGATGAGTGATTGACTACTAAATAAACTATTTATTCTCCAAAGCAACTATTTTAAGTGCTGGAATCTTTTCAGTCACTTTGGCAGAAATAATATTTTACTTATCTTAATAAAAGGACTTTTCTCTCAAAGCATTCAAAACATTTGAAGCACTGTATAATAATACTCTCTCTCACTTGCTCTCCTTTTATCTTCCTTACTTTTTACTCTGCTGTATTCCGTCATATGTTCCATGTTAATTCCCTCTGTAGAGCTGAGTAACCTTGGGCTTCAAGAGGTTAAGTGATTGACCAAACTGGAAGGACACAGCTGTAGTCTGATGCTGGCTTTTAACACTGCAGTAGTCATAGCTTATTTGGTATCTTTTTTTTTTTTTGTATTGGATGGTAACACTGCTTTTAACAGTGACTATTTCTGTTTTCGGGGCTGAGGAAATTTCTTTCCCAATATGGCAAAATAAATTTGACTTTTGTAGGTAGAAGTAGGGGGTGGTGTGCTGCTATTCAGCAGAGTCCAGATGATTTGTAAACACAGATTATTAAACTTGTTTGCATTGCCTGTATCTAAGTACTACTGTCTGTTTTATTAATGGTAATTATTATTAATGCTCTTTACCTTTATTACTTACTTTAAAATAAGTCTTGTGAAAATGATATTCTTAATGATACCGTGAATTCTTCTTCACTTAAAAAATATCTTTTAACAGCATTTACTGCTCAATCAATGACGTTAGATTTATATCTTATTGGTAAAAATTACCATTTAATTCTAATTTCATAATCATCCCACTTTTTAAAATACCAAACAAATATTTGTTCAGTGCCTCCTTTTCTTTCCTTTCTCATGTCTGGCTTTTATTATTGAGTGGACTATTCCTATAGCCATTTTTATTTTAATGAAGTATAAAGTTAGAGATTTTTTTGTCAGCTGTTTGAAACTCTCGAATGTCTTTTTTCTTCCTTTACTCTTACGTTTAACTATGATTGTTTTTCTAAAAGAAAGCTAACCATAAATCAATTAAAATACAACTCATTAAAATATCATCCTTGAAGTAAACATCACTATTTTGGATCTTTTGTTCCTCAATAAATTAGAAGATAATAGGTTAATGTACCTTTACAAACAACGTTTCAGAACAGATTGTACTCTAGAGGCCAATTTTCTTTCCTTATTTTGACAAAAACCTGGTGTTTACACAATTTAATTGTTTTTATTGCATCTGGAATCATTTAAGTTACCACGAAACATTAATAATTCCAATTTTTAAAAAAGCTTTTAAGGCCAGGCACGGTGGCTCACTCCTGTAATCACTTTGGGAGGCTGAGGCAGGAGGATTGCTTGAGGCCAGGAGTTCAAGAACAGACTGGGCAACATATTGAGATCCTATCTCTACAAAAAAATTTTTCAAAAAACTTTAAAATCACAAAATTAAAAAAAGAATAGAGTTTAGCACAATTATTTCTTTGAGTATCTCCTTCATTTACATAGGCTTTAGTTGATAGACAACTGTAGATTGTAAGATAGTAAAAAGTGAGAACAATTTGTAATAACATAATGTCAACAATTAGCTGAACATTGTAATTCATCAAGTGTTACTGGTAAATATTATATACGGGAAAGTCATTTCTTTATTAAATCTTTTGCTAAGGAAATGTAACTAAGATGTGTTTTAACTTTTCTTCTCCCTAGTATTGTTGAAATTCTTGACACTAAACTTTTATTAGCTTATATTTCATAGCTGTTTTGAAAGGAACAAGTCATAATAAAGTTGAAATTGTACAAATAAAATATTCTTTTAGGGTCATTGCTTATTTGTGTGGATAATTAATATCTTTTGATTGGAGATATTCATAAATGCAGAGTATTTTAATAAAATACTCTCTGAAAAGAAACATTATATTGTCATATGCTACTTGTAATAGTCACCTTATCCCGAACTAAACTAAGTTGAAGTTTATGTTTATAGGATATCTTAGAAATCAAGCTTTTTTCTTATTATACTAAGTACCGTGCACAGAATAGTCGATTGTTTTCTACTCTTACATAATCAGGGTAACTTAACAAAATGTAAGCCAACCAATTTTTTAAGCTCAATATTATTTTACAGATTTTATTAGTCTTCTTTGATGTACTAGACGAAAGGATCAATGTGAAGAACAGAACAAAACCACTCTTATCCTGTAAACTTCTCTTTCTCACAAACTCCTCTACTGAAAGCCTTTGTTTCCTGTTTGCATTTATTCTCATTTTAGTCTCTTTTTGGAAATCATCTGATTTATGCTTATTCCCTCAAACCTATGGTTTTTATTTCTAGCACAACAGTCTTTTGATAATTCTGATTTGACAAGTTGTATGCTATCAGAATTCAAATGCTATAGAGCAGTTTCATTTTCTTTTTAAAAATAGAATTCATCTTGAATTTACTGTTCTTAACCTGCTATGAAGCGTGATAATTATTAAGGTTACAACTGAATTTCCTTTCTACTGACAATGATGCGAGAGTTCCTTTTTCCTTTTTGGTGCTGGTAGGTGTCATGTTGTTGCCCATTAAATATGTGAGAGCTGAGGTGAGAAATTCATTATATTGCTATAAAAATTTGTGTGAACTCATCTTTTTCCCTTGCTCACCCACTCCCTTCTCTATTGCTAGAATATTAATAGTGAATATAAGTCAGATTAATTAAACTTTGTTCTTGATTTCTTTAAAACTCTAACAATTAATTTGTTAGCAAAAAAATAGCAATGTCCTACAATAAATTTAGAAGACCCGTAAGTACAAAAAATGACTGTATATCATTACGTTACATAAGAAATATTTTATTCATAGTAACAGTTACTAAACACCAATAAACTGTCACAATGTGTTTTCACTTTTCTTATCATCCCCCAGGGCTTTATTTTTAGACACAATTTAATTTGACTTTTAGCAAAGATAAACAAATAATATTGGATTCTTTGTAAAGTGTAGTGGTAGGGCCATAGGAAACAGTAGACTATGGGGACAGCTACCAGGCCCAGGAGAGCCAGGATCTTGGTGGTGGGAACTTGGATAGGGATGAGGAGGGGCAATGGGCCAGAACTCCCAAGAATTAACGAAAGAAACCGATCACCACTTGGTCAGGTTAAAGAAGCCTTTCAAGCTAGATGCAAATAAGGCAGGTAGTCCAGAAATTGTAAATGTCACTAATTGTATTGCCAGCATGCCTGTTCAAGACCTGGTAAATGAGGACTCTGATATAGAAGTCACCCTACTATGATAAGTCCAAATGCAATTCATTTGGAGTCCATTGTGGACATAAACCATCAGCTCCTCAATACCTTGACTATTCAACCCCAAGTATACATTCTCAACATGACTGTACTTTCTAATACAGGCTTATAGGGGAATAAGGACTATTCCTTACCTCTAAGAGAATAGCCTTAATCTAATCCAACATTAACTAGAGTGGGTTTCAGATTCTCTGTTTAAAAAACTGTTCCATGATCCAATAAATTTGGAAGTCCATATAATGTATACTGTACTATAGCTACAATGGTGATTTTTTACCTTTTAGTATTTTTTGTTTATTTCATTCATTCAACAGATACTTATTAAATTCCTCCTGTGAGCCTGGCATCTACTAGATGCTAGGAACGGAATGAGGGACAATGTAGATATGTTCTACACTCTTAGATCTGACAGTATGTATAGAAGGATAGATATTAAAATATGTAATGTTAATGTAGTGTGTTAAGGGCTACAATAGGGAATATCGAGGTCTCAGAGGGTACACAAAGCAGGGGCACCTAACCTGGTCTGCGAAGTGTTGAGGAAGGGATTTCCAAGAAGTACCATGGATGCTAAAAACCTGAAGATCAAGTAGAAATGAGGGCAGGCAGGGAATTTTCAGTCACAGCAGCAATAACAATAACAACAAACATCTAAAGGCTGGCATGTAATTACCTTTCTGCTATCTGCCAGATACTGTGCTAGATACTTTCCAAGAGTTCTATCAGTGATCCTCTTGGATTGGCTTTATTACTTACCCAAAATTCTGTGGCTAATTGGGGGCAAGAACCAGAATTTGAATCCTGATCAATCTGACTCCAAAGTCCTCATTCTGCTACCCACAACTGCCTCTCAAAGCAGCTAACCGATTTTGATTACATTTGTTTTGCTGAAACAAAAAAATGATTTGAGTAGTATCTTAAATTTGCTTCTTTTTATTGTCATGTGATATTTATTATTTTTAAAAAATAGATACACATTTTATAATTTTAATAGATTATAGTAAAATTTGGCATTTGGGTGTATGTTTCACAAGTATATTATAGTACCAGTTCTGAAGTTCACTTTCCAAGTAGTCTTCTACATAGTAGATACTCAAAACAACACAATTGGCAGCTTCACATTTTACTTTGAGTAAGTGGTAGCATAGTTTGAAAAGACAACTTGGCACTCTTCTAAAGGTGATACTCACATTTTAAAAGTAGTTCTAAGTCTCTGTGTGACATAGTCAAACTGGACATAAGATTTTTCAGTTTTAAGACAGAATATATGCAGAAGGTAAAGATATAAAATCGATCTCTTAAAAATGTCTGACCCTACCTATCACCCATAACTTCTGTACATGCATTTTTGGCAAGAATATCTACAGGTGATGTGAACTTCGTATCTCATCATGAAAGGAGGGTCATAACATCAGGATACCTCACTATTAATAGTTTTGAAAATCCTGATCTAAAGAAGGGTCCAGTAAATAGTAAAAGGTAGGTTTAAGAAAATAAAACAGATTGCCCTAATCCCAGCAGAAATGTTCCAAATCCCATGAACTAACTCCTCAGTGTTCTTGGAGTAGGGTAAGGTAGTCTGGCTTTGGCGCCTAATGATGGCAGATTGGGCCTGAACATGTAGTTCATAAACTTACTTTAATTGGTCAGATCAGCATGCCAGTCATTACGAAGATTGCCATCAAAATTATTTTTAAATAACATAAATATTATATAAATATGTATTTTTAATTTCTCCTTTTCACTCTCAGGAGGTGATTTTAAGGTGTGAAATGGTCACAAGGGAAATTATCAGAAAAAAGAGAGAAGTAAAGAATCTGGAGAATCCATAAACCTGGATTAACTCCCAGGCCCTTGTAATTTATATTGTATTAAATCTACAAAATACTGTTGCTGAAAGGAATTTCACTTTCTATTTTTATTTTTCTTGAGAAAAGCAGGATGATGAACAAAAATCTTGTGTTGTGCTTTTGTGTTGTATATTTATTCATGCTCAAACATCAGTTTATTTTCTTGCTAATTATAAAATCTGTTCTTTTAACTTTAGGGACACCACAGTACAAACTCTCACTCTTCAGCCTTCAGTGAAAGATGGACTTATTGTGTATGAAGACTCGCCTTTGGTTAGTAATCCAATTATGTGAATATATTCAAGTATGTTTTTTGAATGATAGCTGTATTTCAGCCTTTGGGAATGGAGGGGGAAGTCTCTCATGGATTCTAATATAGTTCAGTCTAACTGGAAGGCACTTATTCATGTGTCATTTTAGGAGTAGATATTTAAATGCAAATTACTGGGAAAATTACATGTTTTCTTATGCTGTTCTCACTTCAGAGTAAGAGATTTAGGGAATAACAGAAATCCTCTATTGATTTCTATTCCAGAATTAAAAAAAAAAAAAGTTTGCTGTTGTTTTCTAATCTTTAGAGTTTGAAATTAGGTAATGTTTCTAGAAAAGTTTTTAAAAATACCTCTAACTAATAAAGTATTAGCCCGGTATTTTGGGCAGCTGGGAAGATCCAGTGCTCAGCTTCCCACACAAAACCCAAAGAAATCCCAGCCTGCCAGGCACGTCCCTCTGTGCAGATGACTCCTTTGTAGCAATGGCACAAATAAGCCATCATGGGAACCTCTGTGATCCAGACCCTGGGGACTGGATCTCCTGCCTGAATTCTCCTAGGTTGGGCCCGATTTTCCCTGAACAAAGATGGGGTTGGGGATAGAAGCTACATGTTTTCTTTTTTAAAATTCAGTTTATTTTTACTCTAAAAAAAAAAATTCTTATCAGTTCTTTTATAATAGAATATGATATAAAATAATTGTGGTAGAAGTTACACCCGTTTCTCAATCTGTATTTTCTTAAAATGATTTGCCAGACTGTACAATCAGAAAAATTCATGACATGGTACAGTTTATGTTATGAGATACTTCTTATTATTAAAAAAAATCTTTAGGTTTATTTTTAAATTTATTGAATGTCTTCTTTTATCCACTCCTCAAAAATGTTTTTAGGAGTTTTTCCTAGCTTTTATCTTTCTTTTCATGATGTCACCATCTACGCAGTCACCTAACACCTAAGACTCTTATTTTTCTTTTCTCTTCTTCCCATCAAAGCAGTTGCCAAGACTATAGATTCTACCTTTATAAAATCCTTCAGATCAATCTAATCCTTTTTATGTCCATTTTTTTCATGTCTCCCCAAAACTCAGATTCTCAGACTACTTCTTAGCCAATTATTGTAGTAATCCCCTTTTAGTCTACTCTGTGTATTGCTGCCAGATTAAATATCCTAAAGTGTAGCTCCAAGCTCCATTTCTGTCATGTCTGAACTCATAAATATTAAATTTCATCCCATTACTTATGAGGCAAAGTACGTATTTCTTGGTCTGGCAATCAGAGTAGTAGTGACCCAATCTACCCTTCCAGTCCCTTTTCTCACGTTTAACCTCTGTTTCAGCCAACATAGACTATTCGTATTCACTCTTCCCTAAATATGCTCCAGGATTTCTTGAGTCTGGCCATTGATTCTCTTTATCTTGAGTACCCACTTCTTCAGCACCATCCATTTTAATCTATTAAAACTGTACACTCTTTTATGAGCCATAACAAATGCAATATTCTAATATCCACAATTAATTGTGATGTCTCACTCCTCTTCACCACCATGGTACTTTCATTTCTCTGTTTGTTATACTAGTTGTAAATCTCCCCTACTCTGGGGTGTGAAACGTTGTTGAGTGTCACTACCTTAGGAATAATTCTAATATTAGGTCTTTAAATATGAAATATCCGATTTCGAATCAAAAGTTTTTTATATCTCAAACAAAAAGCAGTACAATAATCAAAATATGCGCCTAACTAAAAACATGAAAAAATGCTCAACATCTCTAATCATCAGGGAAATGCAAATCAAAACTACAATGAAGTATCACTTATCTCCAGTGAGAATGGCCTTTATCAAAAAGTGCCCAAACAATAAATGTTGGCGTGGATGCAGAGAGATAGAAACACTCATACACTGCTGGTGGGACTGCAAACTAGTACAACCTCTATGGAAAGCAATATGGAGATACCTCAGAGAGCTACAAGTAGAACTACGATTTGATCCAGCAATCCCATTACTGGTCATCTACCCAAAAGAAAAAAAGACATTCTATAAAAAAGACATCTACACTTGAATGTTTATAGCAGCACAATTCACAATTGCAAAGATGTGGAAACAACTCAAGTGCCCATCAATACATGAGTGGATTAATAAAATGTAGTATATGTATACCGTGGAGTTCTATTCAGCCACAAAAAACAATGGTGATCTAGTACCTCTTGTATTATCCTGGATAGAGCTGGAACCCATTCTACTAAGTGAAGTTTCCCAAGAATGGAAAAACAAGCAGCACATGTACTCACTATCAAATTGGTTTTAACTGATCAACACTTAAATGTACATATGGTAATAACATTCACTGGGTGTTGGGCAGATGGGAGCGGGGAGAAGGGGATGGGTATATACACACCTAATGGGTGTGGTGCGCACCATCTGGGGGATGGACATGCTTGAAGCTCTGACTCGGGTGGGGCAAGGGCAATATATGTAATCTAAACAATTTGTACCCCCATAATATGCTGAAATAAAAAAAAAAATTATGCGCCTAAACTATCGGCACAGTTTTGCTGTCTTAAAGGTATCTTGTTAATGCCAGCAGTGTAGAAGCCCGGACAGCGAGAGGCAATGAAATCACAAAGGACGTTTTTCACAGCTTGTCGAGAATTGAGTATTTTTCCTTACAAGATGTGGTCCAAAGCCTGCAAGAAGTGGCAGTCAGTTGGTGCAAGGTCTGGTGAATACAGTAGATGACAGAGAGTTTCCACATCCAGTCTTTGTAGTTTGAGCAGCGTTGTTTGTGTGACATTGTTCAAGCATTGTCTTGCAAGAGTATTGGCGTGTCTCTGTTGACCAATCTTGGCTGCTTAACCACAAGCATCCTCATCATTTCGCCCAGTTGGTTGCAGTAGACATCCGCTGTAATCCATTGACCATGTTTCATGAGGCAGTAGTGGATAATACCAGCATTGGACCACCAAGCAGACATCATTAGCTTTTTTGGATGAATATTCGGTTTTGGACTGTGTTTTGGCACTTCATTTTTATCCAACCATTGTTGCAAACACTTGCAATTGTCAAAAACAATCCATTTTTCATCATATATAACAATACAGTGTAGAAATTGTTTGCCTTTATGTCATGACAGCAGAGAAAGTCAAGCTTCAAGATGATTTCACTTCTGATACATTTACTTCATGTGGTATCCATCTACCCAAATGGTCCAATATTGTTGGAATAATAACATCAAAACCTTGCTGCTAATTCACACATGGTTTGAGATGGATTCACTTCCACTACAGTTCTCAGCTCATCTTTATCCACCTTGGTCCCAGGTGACCCACGTGGCTCATTTTTAAGATTAAAATCACCAAAACAGTACTTCTCAAACCATCCACATACTGTGCGTTCATTAGCCACATCCTTCCCAAACACTTAATTTGATATTTCAAGCTGTCTACACTGCATCGTTTCCATTTCAGAACTCATATTAGAAAATAACTCTAATTTTTGACTTATCTATTGTTTTACAAAAATTGCTCTAAAAAAATTTTGAAAGATAATCACAAGCCAAACTGCGTTTGAAAGAATGAAGATGTACCTTCGCAATAAAGATAAAACAAGAAGTGTCAAAGTGAATGTCAGAGATATCAACTATTACACGTAGTACTTAAGGAAATCGGACGTTTCATACTTAATAACCTAATACAATACTAAAGTGAAATGCAAAGATTACTGTGGAGTTGGCAGTTTAGTAACTCTGTGAAGCTTTTGATGCAGATCCAAAAATTTTCTTTCCAGCTCTGCTACAGACTTTTTGTGTGTGATAGTGTACTCAAAACTTAAATAAAACCAGCTGTTGTAAATCCAAAGCAGTAAGTGATGAAGTTTTAATAATGGTTGCTTCCATTTTATTGTTTATGATAAATTTTCTGTCTTAAAAGGTTAAAGCAGTAAAGTTGGGTCATGTTCTGGTAGTAGATGAAGCAGACAAAGCCCCCACAAATGTCACCTGTATTTTAAAAACTCTGGTAGAAAATGGAGAAATGATTCTAGCAGATGGAAGACGCATTGTTGCAAGTGAGTACAAAAAAAGTGATGTTTCCTTTAATACGTGCAATTTTTCCATCTCTGTTATCAAGCCACAAACTTAGCTTGCTACTTCTTTATAGGCAATAAGCATAATTTCAATATAACTTAAATTGTCTTTATGACAGTCATTTAGAAAAATTAATATATCCGAACCTAGCTTTGTCAGTTTTATAGCCAGAGAGCATCTTTGAAAATTTTAGTAGTAGCATTAGGACAAATCCGCTTCGTATTTTTCTACTTCAAGAATTCTAACATAGAATCCTTACACTCGCCTCTCAACTATTTGTGTGTGATTTATTTTTTTCATTGTTAATCTGGAATTTTGCAAAACTCTGTCATGTTTCTATTATTGAAAATATGAAAACATTAGCTCAGTATAATTAAAAAAACGCTGGACGTTTTATTTTATATATGTACTTATATATGTGTGTGGATATGTGTGCGCGTGTATATCGCACACATCCCTACCTCAGGAAGAAGTTATCCTCTGTTTTGGATTGTCTTCTTTCCCTTCCCTTCACCACATACTACCCTTTTTGTTGTTACAAAAAAAATGAAGACAGAGGAATCTCATCAGTGTATTTAACCTACAAGGAAAAATTATGTTTGTCTAATGCAATATGAGAACATTTGCTAATTTCTAATTTCAAATTTTTGTGTCCTGAAAAGACTTGAAAAATCTGTAACTAGCTGTTGAAAATATACAGCCAATAGCAAGGTAACCAAAGAAGTTGAGACTAATAACTAACATCTTCAATATTTGAAGAGAGCATGTAAGGAAGACCTCATTAAAAAGGTACAAGTACATCACCACAGGGATGTTCTTCTTGGACGTTATCATTGCAAAATTGCCATTTCTGAGACTAAACTCAGCACTAATAAAAATATTTTAGTATTTGATTTTCACAACGTATTTATGAGAGAAGGAGAATTTCAGTGAGCCTGAGTACTTTCTCTTAAAAAAGGTCATTCAGACTCTCAGAAGTAGAATTCTTTGTGCCCTTTTTAGAAGCATTATGAGGACAGTGAAATGGAAAGGAAGAAAGAATTGCCAAGACAAAATTGTAGTTAAGGAGTAGTTATCTCCTCGTAACCTTTTATATTTTCTGATACGTTTTTGAGGAATAGCCATCATAATTTTTAAACTCAAGTGTGATTGTAGATGACATTTTAAAAAAGAACACTTGAAGCTTTTATGAACATAGTTTCATAAATCATCACTTGAAGGGCTGTTTTTCAATTTCTTTGCATTTTTAAATTTTCGTTTTTTATGGTCATTTTGTTTCAATTAACTAATTAAATTTTGCCTGTGGCCACATACCCTTGTTATTTGCCACTGCTAAAATTAGCGAGGATCAAATGTTAAAATTATTTGTTGTATTAGCACATAAATATGTGGCACATTAAAAGATTACATTTTGGTATCATAAAAAATTATGAGTGTAGGTTCTCACAAACTCATCTCACATAAAACTACAGGTGCTTCACAACTGTCTTGTTTTGAAGATGGACAACCTAAGGCTGAAGTTTAAATATAATAAATCCAGGTTGGTCTGAGTGCAGTGGTGTTTACAACTAATTGATCACAACCAGTTACAGATTCCTTTGTTCTTTCTCCACTCCTACTGCCTCACTTAACCAGCCTTTAAAAAAAATTTTTAAAAAGTGAAAAATTGTATAAATATAATAAATCCAGATAGCAGTGGTTCTTTTTAAAATAACCGTAATAAAACTTACTCTCTCAAATTATTGTCTGGACGTGAGTTCTGTCTGAAATGTACACCAGCCAGTAAACTGTAATATTCGGTTCTTTTAATACCTTAAACATTTGCACAAAGAAAGCCTGAATCAACTTGAGATCACTTATTTTAAGAACTATGGTTGAATCCCCTGATTGGAAAAAAGCAACACTGCATTGATGAATTGATAGGTTTTCAAGACCTTTATTCTATGTATTTAGGTTGCCGGGTGCATGATCTAAATAGAAGTAGCACCTTAGCTGCATAATGGCAGGCTGTATGCAGATGGATGCAGCTACTGATTTGATAAAAATTGAGGATGCTTGGATTATCCCTTGTTATAGATGTTTATCTTTTTTATTTTTTTAAGGAATAATAACATCTCAAGCCAGCTTTAAGCATTGTAGGGCAACATTTGGACACATTTGCTTCTAAGATGTACGTTGAATTTACATAAAAGTGCAAGTTCTTGTGCAGTTTAGTAGATGTTTTATCAATCTGTTTTTGAACAAACTTTCTTAGGAAAGAATTTTTTTTTTCCTGCAACCAAGTTATCACTACCAGATATCTTAATGCTTTTTCTAATTGAACAGTATGACTACTTAGGTTACTTTAAAGACTGTAACTTGATATTTTATTAAATGTCAATAAAGAATAAATAGAAATTTTGTTTTTCAGATTCTGCTAATGTGAATGGAAGAGAAAATGTTGTAGTGATTCATCCTGATTTTAGGATGATTGTTCTGGCCAACAGACCTGGATTTCCTTTCCTAGGCAATGATTTCTTCGGTACCTTAGGTAAAAATAATGATAAGAATAACAACGATAGCAGCAATAATAATATTAGTAACAATGCTGTAGTGGCTATCATTGAATGCTTACCATGTGCTGTTGCCACCATCATAATCACCTTGGGAGAGTTATTTTCTCCATTTTAGAGAAGGAGAATATCTGATATTCAGAGAGATTTTTTGATGGTCACTTAGCTAATGAGTGGTGGAGCTGGGTTTCGTATCTAAGTCTATCTGATTCCAGAGCCTTTTTCCTGGAGGGAAATGTGTACATGTATTTGCTTGTACATGCATAGAATTTCTCCAGAAAAGTCCACAAGAAATTGGTAAAAGTGGTTGTTTGCAGTAGAGTTCAGGGATGGGGGTATAAAATATTCATTGTGCTATCTTTACAATTTTTACTATGTACAGATATTGCTTTAAAAGTTATTAACAATTCATGTATTACTGTAGTAATGTGAACACACCAAACCAAAGCTGTAATTGTTTCTTATGTAAAGAGGCTGGAGTTCTTTCTATGTTTAGGAATTTGCAGGTCACCCCTCATCCCCCAAGTCACCTCTCATCACATTTATTTAATTGCCTATAAAATACACACTCCTGTTCTGTCTCCATCTTCCATCCACCCCCAGATTCTGAAACCTACTGTACTCTCTGTTAAAGCTCTGATAAAGTTCTGGCTCCCCCCAGATCCCCTCCTCCCACTGAAGTCCTTTCAAGCAGCAGAGTTTTTCCCCCACATTGCGTCTGGAGGAAGTGTAGAGTCTTTGCTCCTTATTGTTGCTTCTCATCGTTCTTTTCCCTCTTCCCTAAAAACCCCCAGCTTTACATCTCATGTCATCAGATTATATCATGCGCAGCCACTCGTTGCTGTCATCTACCCCTGGTTATTCCTTGTCACCTCTTGGTGATTTTTAGCTCCTTGTTCGCTGTCATTCTCTCTAACCCTACTTACGCCTCTTGGAATGGTTGCAGTGCACACACATGTGACCCTTCCAACTCTCTGGCCTCTTGGCTCCTCAGATGTTTTATTCCAGTGGCCTTATCCTGCACCATACCTCAGCCACTCACTCCCGTGGACATAGCCTAGTTTCAGTACCAGAAACTCTTATTCTAAATCTCAGTTTCATGATTCTATTCTCATATGTCCTTGAGGTTTTCATCTTATCCATGCACCCGCCACCTCCGTCTTTCAAGCTACCCTCTCTAGTATCCTAAATCCGACCACCCTTCAAACCTATTGGAAGCTCCAATCCATTAATGCTACCACCCCTGATATATTTTCTTCTCCCTTATTCAGACTTTTTTTTTTTTCTTAACCAACCTTTGATTCCATAATCTTTCACATTTATTAGTCTCTTGCATGTATCTTCAGCTTTCCTGTCCCTCCCTCAGCTTGTCCTATGCATTTGGAACCACTCAGCCCTGGTTACTGCCAACTCTCCAACTACATTGAGCCTACACATTTGCAGCTGAATGTGGTTTAGAACAAGCACAAAACTTCTCTACCAGTTGCAACCCTTTCCCATCACTAACTGGCATCCAGATCACTGTTTCTTCTTACATACTTCTGTTATTTTTTCCTGGCTTCCTACTGCACTGAGAAAAATGGAAGCAATTATAAATGAATGTCCACAGACTCCCACCACCAAGTCTTCCACCTACATTGCTCTGCTTTCCCAAACATTACAGGCAAACTGCTCACACTCCCAACTACAGCCAGGCCCTCCAGTGGAGTACCAGATCCCACTTTCTCAAGGATGCTACTGTAGCAATTCTGCTCTCCCTCTCTTACATCAGCAATTTCCTACTCTGTTAGCTTATTCCCATCAGCAGACAATCAAGCTGCTATTTCCTTCATCTTAAAAAAAAAAAAACAAAAACAAAAAACAGACAAGCCACAGAAAAACCCTCTTAATTGTACCTTTTTTGCCAACCACTGTTAAATTTTTCTGTTCTTTGTAGCAAAACTCTTCACCACAGTTGTTCATACTCAAGAGTCATCTATACTTGCTATCTCCATTTCTTCACCACTCTCTCTTAAATCCATTCTAATCAGATATTTCCTCCCAGCACTCCACGGAAACAGTTCTTGGCTAGGTTGTCCGTAATTTTTCCATTGCTAAATCCAGTGGTCTGTTCACAGTCTTCATCTCATCTCATCTATCAGCAGTATTTAATACAGTTGGTCCAGCTGGACATGCTCTTCTCCTTGATGCATTTTCTTGCACTTGACTTCGAGTACTCCTTCAAGTACTTTCTT
>RJWJ010027350.1:0-22253 GCA_004363605.1 Indri indri
AAAAAAAATCACGCAACGTGTTTAGCTATACACCCTTTAGTCCCCGTTAGTCTTCCTGGCAGCACCCAGACTTCCCCGCAGAGCCAGACCTGCTCTGCAGAGCGGCTCGCTGAATCTGATCTCCCCCTCAGCTGCGAGATTTTTGAGGGCAGGGCTGAGCCTGTCTTGGGTTGGTGGCGTCCCCACCTCTCTAGAGTGCCTGGCATCTAGGAAGCAGGCAGTGAATATTTTCTGAAGTGGAATCAAGGAGGTGACACAAATCCTGCTTGTTCGTAACTATCCTTTCCTGTCACGATAAAATCTGCTGCCCAGTCAAGGAGGTGGGTGTGCAGCTGAGGAAATACTTTTTAAATGAAAAAAACATTAAAAAATTTTTTTTTAGAGTCGAGGTCTCACTCTGTTGCCCAGGTGGGAGTACAGTGATGCGATCATAGCTCACTGCAGCCTCGAACTCCTGGGCTCAAGTAATCCTCCCGCTTCAGCCTCCCGAGCAGCTGGGACTACAGGAATGTGCCACCAAGCCCAGCCCAGTGAGGAAACACTTTTCACTCAAACACTCACTCTGTCTAAACCATGGAAAGTGTGAACCATGGAAGGAGAAAAGACAGCTTGTCTTTGCCTGGTGTGTCGTGTGGGTCTGAGACACGACAGTGTCCCTTTTTCTAACATGGAAGGGGGACAAGGGACATGCAGGTGGGGTGTGGGGGAAGGGCAGGGTCAAGAGTGGGCTCCTTTCTGGCTCTTTCTGAGTCAGGGCCTGCAGCGTTGCCTACCCGTCTGCGCCCAGGGCCATGAATTCCCAGAAGGTCTGGGGAGTCCTGGCTAAAGGGAGACTGCACAGCTAGAAAACGCTTTCCGAGTTAGCAGCTCACTGCGGCCACTCGCTCCCCAAGGCGCTCTCACTGGCATGAAGTGTTATGTGCTGGCTAGAATAACAACAGCCCGGACAGGGTCTTTGGAGGGGCAGGAAGGCCCAACAGCCCTGCGAGACAGAGAGGTCATTCAGAGTCACCAATATTTATTGACACAGCCATGACTGTTCCTGGGACAGCTGTGAATCAGAGGAACTGCCGGGAATAGCATTCAAAGGCCAGACTCACACTGTCTGACCAGCCGTCTGCTGGGGGCCCCCCGCCCCGCCCCCCAGCACCAGGGCAGGAACCTTGGCTGCGGCTGGTCCTGCCAGGCTCTGGCAATCTTGGGTCTCCGATCAGGCGCTGCAGATACAGGCCGCCAGCTTTGGGTGACTTACTGCATGGTCTGAAGACAAGCTTCACTCCTTCATTTGTTTACCATGTAGATTGTGCACCTACTGTGTGCCAGACAGGGTTCTAAGCACTGAGCTTGGTTGTGAGCACCTACTGTGTTGCAGGTATGGTCTAGATCCTGGGTCCTGGGTACTCGTTCATTTGTTTTAGATTTAGAATGCTCGCCAGGGCGACCCAAAGCAGTAAAGCAAAGCACAGAACCAGGCTCTGTCTTTGGGTCCTGGCAGTGCTGCCCTGGGCTGGGAGAGGGCAGTTTGCCCCCAGCCTCCAGCAGGGATCTGTGTCCCCCAAGCACAGCCTGGTAGGGGGGGAAGCCCCCACAGGGGACGGCAAGAGTGAGTCCAGGCTGTTCAGTCAGGCTGGCTGCCACCCGCACTGGCTCCCAGGGCACCCCCTCCCCATCAGAGTGGCCCTGTTGCTGGGAGACGCTGTGCAAAACAGTGCTGGCTGTTCTGCAAACCTGGCGAAGCCCCCAGCCCCCTGGGCTGCTGCAAGGAGCCCAATCCCCTAATTAGAACCGGCAGGCTTGGCCTGCGCCCTCCTCAGGCCCAAGCCCGACTTCAGTGGCCATAAAACTTGCAAAACTCTTTCCTGTGGGCTCTCCTGGGATGCAGCCTGCAGGAGCCTGGGAGGCGAGTCACTTCCCCTGGCTGAGGTTTGGGCAGGTGCAGCTGCAGCCACTGGCCTCCCAGACCAGAGTTAGCAGCTTTGGGGAGCAGGGCCGTCCCTCGCAGGGCCGTCCCTCCCAGGGCCTAGCACTCTGTGGGTGCTAAGAAGGGGCTGCTGAATGGAAGAGCCCCCACTGCCGGAGGCCTGGCCACCTGCCTCCTAGGCCTCGGCAGCATCCTTGCCCCCTTCCTGCAAAGCCAGTCTGCCCCACCAGCTCCTGCTTCTGCAAGACCCAGCCCCAGGGGCCTCCCCAGGTGGCCCACAGACTGCTTCTCTGGGCTTCTCTGGGCGCAGACCTACTGTGCTGCCACCATTTCACTTGTCTGGGAATTCCTCAGGGCAGGGACTGAGTTTTATCTATCTCTGTATCTCAGCACTCACCCCGGGCTTGGCACAGCCTGCAGGGAGGTTTGCCAGGTAGCTGAATTAGAGGTGCCGAAATGCCTCTTGAGTCACCTGGCTCTGGCAGGAGGGAGCCCCTTACTCCTATGGGAGCCAGAGGTGTCAGAGCTGAACTCTTTCTTCCCACGGACCCGAGAGGCTGGCATGGCCCGGGCCACCGATGTCTCCAGCCAGGTGGACGGGGCTGATTCCAGCTCATAAGCCAACTCTGGCTAAGCCCAGGCCGAGGTTTCCACTTGGAGAAGGTCCCCATGGTTGGCCTGGCCGAGGACCCAACTCGGAATCTCTGACTAATCCCAACTGTCCAACCTCTAGTCCCTGGGTGCAAAGGGAGCAGCTGCCACTCAATTTCCTCCCTGGCTTCTCCTCAGCCCCGGCCTGTGTGAGAGGTGGCCAGGGCCTGGGTTCTGGGCTGGGCACCCTGATGTCTTCTGGCTCCCCTCCTGCACCTAGAAGGTCTCGTCAGTTTGCAGAAAGCCATGGTCCCAGCCCCACGAACTGCCTGCAGTGGCTTCCGGCAGGGCTGGGCTGGCTGGCTGTTTTCTGGAAAGATGGCTGCTCTTTCGTGGGTGTTTGTCCATACTGGAGGCAGTGGGATTCCCCGGTGGGAGGCCAGAGGGAAGGGCTGTCAGCTGAGACAGGGACTTCAAAGGGCTCCTGGGCCCCCCCACCTGGGCCTCCAGCTGCAGGATGGGCTGAGCTGCCAGCCAACAGCTGGCAAAACACGGTTCTGCTTGCTCCAAGCACCAAATAGCAAACAGGGGCAATTCGCAAGCAAAGGCCGCTCAAGAATGGGAGTGACAACTGGAGTCCTCCCGGGACGTGGGGGTTTGACAGTGTCCAAGCAGGGTCTGCATCAGTGTCCCCCTGGGGCCGAGCAGGATGGGGACCCCCAGCATAATGCGGCCGTGGCTGGTCCTCAGCTGCCTCTTCCGGGGGAGGCAGCCCGGCTCTTGCTGATTATTTAGTTACTACTAATTTGTGCATATCCAAAGTGGGGGCCTAGATAGGCCCTACGTGGTGCTGCCGATGAGAGGACACTGGCATTTATTAAGCCCCAGCTGTATGCCTGGCTTGCCCTGGATGTTGGAGATAGGGCGAAGGAGGAGGTTACTGTCTAGAAGCCACGGTGGGGACAGCAGCCGTGGGGTGGAAGAAAGTGGTGGGATGTGAGTCGGCTGCCCTATGATCGGCTGCGGAGGGGAGGCCCGAGGCCCCCCGTCCCTGTGGGTGGGGCCCGCCAGTGTTTCCAGAGGATGAGGTCTTCGGTGGGCCACATCCCTGGAAAGGAGGGAGGGGCGGGAGAGAGGAAGTGCTGTCTGGGCCCGGGCTGCAGCTGTATCCTCAGCAGCTCTTCCCAGCCTTCCCTCCCCGGCTCTGGCCGTCCCTCCTCCTGCCCCAGCCCCCGCGCTCCTGGCAGAGGCTGTGAAATGGCCCTGCCCCCTGCCCCCCACCTGCCTCCCGCTCTCACATTCCCGTGTGACTCAGGAGGGTGGAGACATAGCCTGGAAGCTTCTCAGCATCCTCCCTCATCCCCTGCGGGCTGTGGGCCAGAAGTCCCCACCTTTACCATGGGACCCGGATGGCCTGCCGGGCTCCTCGGGCCTGCAGGACACGTGGGGTCTGAACCCTGCTTCCACTCAGGAAAAACCTGGTACATTCCACACAGGAAAGACCTGGCTTGCCCCAGGGCGTGGCTGGCGGCCCTGGCCAGAGGCCCCTGCCAACCGAGCCTCCAGTCTCCGCCGCAGGGCCCTGGGCCTGCGCACTGTGCACTGGGGGACTCTGAGCCCCGCTGCTCTCCCGCCGCTGATCCTGATAGAGGATCCTGGGTGCTGGAACCTACCCTGGGGATAAGCCTGCAGGAGACCGGCCTCCAGCCCCGGACCCACGGGAGTGGTTCTCCCCCCGGGGGGCAGCAGCAAGGCCCAGCCCTCGCCTGGTGACTAAGCCATGGGACGCCTCAGTCCCCAGAAGTCCAGTTTGACAGGACTCAGGGGGGCCCTGGGCTTTTATGGAGTGCCCTCGAGGAAGCAGGAAGTATCACTGCAGCTGGCCCTGGGGACAGCCACCGCTGCTGGGCATTCTTTTTGGGCAGCGTTTTCCTTTCTTTCCTCTTCATGGGGATGGCTGAGACCATCCAGGGTGTGTCTGGCAGGGCCCAGCCCCTGTCAACCGCACCTCTGCAAAGGCTCAAACTGTCCGGGGCTGGGGAGCCAGAACCCCGCTGCCGGCCGATGCCAGGTCTCTGGGTGGGGCAGCCGATCCTGTAGATGCCAGCTCTGGGAAGGGTGACCTGTATCAGATTCCACTGTTCCTCTTCTGTCATAAATCATTTACCTTAAAAAAAATCCTAAAGCTGTCACTAGATCTGGAATTGTACCCCAAGAGTCTATGCAATTGGAGCTCGGGAAGCCAGTGGAGTCCTCTCCCTCCTCACAGGGACTCTTCTCCACGGTTTCACCTTCCCATTCCTTCCTAGAGAGCTGGGGCAGTGACCTGCGAGGACACAGCGAGCCCTTGCGTCTGGCCACTGGGCCTCTGACCCTCCACCGCCTGGTGCTCTGGGGGACGGTTCTTTGTCTGCCACTGGACTGAGAGCCAGGCCTGTGTGCATAGGTCAAAGGTCAGGGGCAGCATTCTCAGCTGCAGGGGTCAAACTTGCCAGACGGTCCTCTGAGGCATGGCCAAATAATTTGCCGTTAGTGAGAGTTGGGCTCGACGGTAAGCACATCAGGGTGGGTATGAGGCTAATTCTTACAGGGGATGTGGTAGGATAATGGCCCTCTGGAGATGTTTGCATGGCAAAAGGGACTTTGCAGGTGTGATCAAGTTAAGGACCTTGAGACAGGGAGACTATCTTGATTATCCAGGTGGTCCTAATGTGGTTATGAGGGTCCTTACGAGAGAAAGGCACGAGGGTCAGAGACAGAGACGCAGAGGAACAGAAAGGGAGAGAAAGAGACAGGGTTAGAGAGAGAGAGAGACACACACACACACGTAAGGAGAGAGGCGGAAAGACAGAGACACAAAAAAAACAGAGACACAAAGAGACAAAGACAGAGACAGAGAGAAAGGAAGAGAGATGGGGAGATGCTATGTTTGCTGGCTTTGAAGATGGATGGGCCCACAAGCCAGGGGACTCAGCGGCCTCTGCAAGTGGGAAAACGCGAGGAGATGACACCCCCAGGACCTTCAGAAGGAGCCGCCCGGTGGACTGCTTCAAGCGCCTCTGGACTCCAGAGCTGCAGGCTGATGCGGCGGTGCTGTTCTAAGCCATGAACTTGGTGGCCATTTGCGACGGCAGCCCTGGAAAACCACAGGGCCACCTGTGCTCTCGCCTGCCCTGCCTGGCGTCGGCCCCTGGCCCTTCCCGTGGGAGCCTCTGCTTCCACCCCAGTCCCGGGTTTGGGTGGAGCTGACCACGCCCAGCTCCCGGGTGGGGTCCGTGCCCAGAAAATTAAAACAATCAGAACAGGTGTGTCTCTTAGGCGGCTGAGGAACAACTCAAGGAGGAGCTGGTGGCCATCTGGCCACCATGGGGTGAGAGCCGCCTCGAGATGGAGCCCATGCAGGAAAACAGGGACCCCCTGGGCCAAGAGAGGTGAAAGGGTGCCCCCACCGACCCTGCCGAGCCCCCGCCGAGCAGAGCCGGAACACTTCTGATGCACAAAACACTAAAGCCCGTGTTTTGCTTAACCCAGTTTGAGGTGGGATTCTGTCACTCCCAACTCACAGAGCCCTACACTAGTGTCACTCCCAGACGTTTGTACCAAGATCAGTTTTCTCAGGTGGGGGAGAGGGCGGAGTCGCAGGCAGCAGAGCAGGAACTGCCCACCGCCCTCGGCCGGCCGTCTCAGCCACAGCATGTCGGTGTTTGCTGGGGGCGACTGTGAGTTACTGCTCTGCGCCCTGGACAGTCTTACGCTGGGAGCTTCCATGAAAACCTGAGCGTGCTTCCTGCCCAAATGTCTTCCATCTATCACGTGCAGTGCATGGAAAAAAAGATGGAGAACCGCAATTCCCGAGGCCTGAGCCTCAGTGACACGCGTAGTCCTTCCCTGGCACGTTGTCGTCAGGAAGTGCGTGCTGGACTCAGTTCCTGTCACCAGCTTGGTAGAAGCCACTCAAGCTGGCGGTCACACAGCAGCTGGGGATCACATGGTCTCCTGGGACACTGGCAGAGGGTGGCCGAGGGGCTTGGAGGTTGGTGTTTTGGGGGAGCTGGCAAAAGAGTGAAGAAAACTCTTGCAGTTCTCCTGGCTGGGCCCCTCCCCAGGGGAACACCTACCTCTGTTCTCCCTCCTGCAGACTGAGACCCTCTTTCCTGATATTTTATTCCATGTGGTCTAGGACAGAGGACATGCAGGCGTGGGAGAAGAAAGCACAGGGTAGGTCTCTGGAGAAATCTCGTGGACGCCATGTGATAACCGGCAGGGAGGGCACAGGCCGAGGCGCTCATGTTCTCACTCTCTGCACGGCGAGGGTCGGCGAGTGTCACGAGGGTCCACTGAGGTCTCCATGGCCTCCGTGGGAACAGAAGAGCCAAAAGTCTCCCTTGGACACCTGGGTGTGTTGCCACCGCGACAGCAACTATCCTCTCTCATCTTCCCCCGGCCCCTCCGGATCCTGGCTCTGCTTTCCACCACGCCCCGCCCCGGAGGTTGAGACCGGTGTGGACCACATCAGGGGGTTCCCAGGCCCCTGCTTCCAGTGGGGAGCCCACAGCAGGCTGAGGGAGGGAGGGGACATAGGACAGCGTGTTCAATCTCCTGGTTCCCTCCTTTCCAGGCCTGCGCCTGTTTCCTGGAGCTGCTGGAACAAATGACCATGAACTCTATGGCTTAAAACAGCATGCATTTACTCCCTCGCAGTTCAGGAGGCCGGAAGTCTAAAAGCAAGGTGGCCGCAGGGTCATGTGTTCTCCAAGATTCCAGGGGAGGATGCCTCCAGGCCTCTTCCAGCTTTTGGTGGCTCCGTGGCTTGTGGTTGCATCACTCTAATCTCTGTCCCCATTTTCATGTGGCCTCCCGCTCTGTGCGTGTGTCCTCTCCTCTCCTTAGAGGGACACCAGTCACTAGACTTAGCGCCCACCCTAAATCCAGGATGACTTTATCTTGTGATCCTTCATTAGCTACATCTGTGAAGAACCTATTTTCAAGTAAGGTAACATTCTGAGGTTCTGGGTGGATGGGAATCTTTGGGGCTCTTACTCAACCCACTGCAAGGACCCCTTGGCCTGGCTGTGTCCTTGAGGTCACTGTTCCCCTCGGTGTCCTGCTGTGCCCGACTCTCTCATTCCGGGCTTGTGTCACTGCTTCTCATCATCGTCCCTTTGAGCCTGGGGGTGACAGCTCTGCTATTCCCAGCCCTGGGTTCTTCACTCCCCATTTCTCTCTCGAGATTCCTCTACACCCGCTTCATAAATAAACCCTCTTTGACTTACCCTGCAGGTGCCCATCCGTTTCCTGTTGGGACACTGAGGGTACAGTGACCGACGCTGAGCACTTGCTCCATCTCCTTCCGTGCTCACAGTCATTGTTATTCCCACTGGCAATCAAGACATGGACGCCCACCGCGGGTTCGTCACTCACCCCAGGCCTTGCAGCTGAGATGGCCCGGAGGCCGCCTTGACACCCCACTTCTGACCACAGGGCTTTACTGCTGTGGGTGACACCTGCCCAACCTCAGGATCCCAGGAAAAGCCAGTCTGCCTGTGGGAGGGGTCCTGTGGGGTGTGGAGGTGGGAGGGAGGTGGGGCCTGACTATGCGCACGGTCCTAGACTCCTGTTGCTGCTGGTGATGAAACTCAGCCCCAAGCTACCTTCAGCAGAAGAGGATTTATTTGCTCTTGTGCCTCGAAAGTCTGGGGTGGCCTGGCCTAAGGACTCAGGTGCGCAGGTGACGGCCTCAGATAGGCACACCTCCCCACTCGGTTCTGTGTCCCCACCCCCATGCAGCCCAGCCAGGATGGTCCCCGGTGTCTGCAGGCTGTCGTTGTCCCACCAGCCTCAGGCTCCCTGCTGAGAGAGCTTCTTTCCCAGAGAGCTCAGGGAGGACACTGGTGGGTCCTGCAGAGAGCTCAGTAGGACACTGGTGGGTCAGGCCGCATGCCCAGCTGGTGGTTCCCCAAAGGGAAACCAGAGCACCACTAAGGGTTCTGGAAAGAGCAGGTGTGGCCTGGGCTCAGGGCCTCAGCTTGGTGGGGAAGGCAGGTGGGGGTTTCATGGGTCGCTGTGGCCGCGGGAGGGGCGGAGGGAGGGCTGGCATGGCCTGTCCTTCACAGACAGGCTCCTCCCAGGCCAGAGGTCTGGGGACCGGCAGGGGAAGTCAGGGGCTGCTTGGGGAGGGGACGCAAGCACTTCAGGTTGTGTGTCAGATGGAGAAGACACAGGCTGCCACGTGTGAACTCCCCACTCCCATGAGCCTGGTCCCAAGGACTTTAACCTTAAACCCTCCCAAGGGACAGGTGACGCAGTGTGACCCTGGCTGACTGGGCTGCTACTTCAAAGTGTGCCCTTTCAGCTTCAGGCACTGTGGCCCCAGACCTCCCTGACTGCTCCCTACAAGGGCTCTGTGGAACCCACCTACCACACTGCAGCTATGTGACCTTGGGCCACCTCTAACCCTCTGGGCCTCAGTTTCCTCTGCTGTAAAAGGGGGCCTGCTGCCTTTATTCGAGAGGCTCTAATGGGACTTTGGCTGTGAGAAGGCTGCCCAGGCCTCGGGAGACATTCAGCACGTGCTGCAACCAAGTCCAAAGTCCCAGCCTCTGAGTCTTGTCCCCAGGGGTGGCCGTGGACCTGGAGCTCTGCAATCAGGTCCCGTCTTTGGGTGTCTCCTTTTTGTCTCCTTTCCCGTCAATTCGTGCCCAGCAGGCTGGAGGCACAGAAGGCAGGGCCGCTGGTCTAACGCTGTCCTTGTCACTCTCGGCATCCTCAACAAACACTCGTTTGAGTGGCTGATGTGCCAGACTGGAGAGTTGAACTCGGGACAGGGGAAGGGAGGGCTCTGTCTATTCCGGGTCGTGCGTTGAATAAACTCGTTTTGTGCCGACGCAGTGCCAGGCGGTGCAGGATGCCAGGCGGCCGAGGGGACCGGCCCTGGCTCGGAATCAGAGCAGTCTCTGTCTGCATCGCGGCCCTGCCTCCTGCCGGCTCCGGGTCACACTTTGGCCACACCTTTCCTCCTCTCTGCCTCAGTTTCCTTCTCTGTAAAACGAGGACAGAACTCTGACTTCATAGTAGTGCTGTGAGCGCTAAATGAGATGGAAGGTTCTGGTGCATTGCCCGGGGCTTGGGGCACAGAAGCAGTGACTAAGTCATAGCCTTCATGGCTGGTTTATGGAATGGCCTGCAGGCGCTTGATTTTAATCCGGTCGCTGCCCCCGGGGTGCGGGGTCAAACCCTCTTTCCCTGCCTGTGACTCCCAGGTGCTCAATCACTTTCCAATTAAAGTGCGTAGGCCTGGCCTGAGCACTGGAATGTTCTGGTCTCTTCTTCACTCTCCCCTTCTGCTTCTGTTTTAGCTCCTCCTGTGTGTTGGGGGCCGGGGAGGGGGTGACAGTCAAGACCTGTGGGACTCACCCTGCCCTGGTCTTTGTCCTCTCTAGGTGGGCCACCCTCACCCCCGTCCTTCCCCTCTGCTCCTCTCCCTGGGGAGGTGCCACCGCCCCTGCTGCTGGAGCACCCTTGCCCCAAGGACCCCTCCCTGGGTGCAGGACCAGAGTGGTGGCCTGTCGCCTCCTGTGGCATTTGCTTAGCCCCAGCTGGCCCACGCCCACCCCACCATCTCTTTCTGACTCTCTTCCCCACCTGTTTATGCAGGTGTCAGCGGGCCAGATGTGTTTGCACATGTCCAGCAGGGAATGACAGCTGGCCTCCCCTTCCCGTCCTTGCCCCTTCCTTGCCCCACGACTCCCTCGGGCCTCTCCTATTTTCTCCGACTCCCTTCCTTGTAGTGGGGACAGGGAGACACCTTGTGGGGTGTGGGTGGGGGTGGACTGAAGCCAGTTCTGAGGTGGCCAGAGTCTCTTTGTGTCTTGGAGGTGAGTGTAGTTTGGGGCCACAGGGAGAATCTTACTTGCTCTCCTCTTACGATGCTGTCGTTACTATCGAATACTTGGGACAGAGGACATTTTCTTCTTGTCTTGTGCACTCTGTTGGTGTACGGGAAGGCGGGGGGAGGAGACAAACCATCTCAGGTGTGCACATCCCCTTTCACGGAGGCCTGCAGAGGCCCCTTCTTCTGAAATGGTCTCGGAGGAGGCCTGTCTGCAGCCAGAGGGACGCACGGGATGGTCCCTCTCTGTCGCAGATCTGCTTGGCATGATTTTGGGAATTCCTTACTGAATGTTCCAGCCTAAAGATGCCACTTAGATCAAAACAGCCAACTGAGATCCCAGCAGAAAGACCCGTGCGTCCTCCCGGCTGTTGCTCTGGGAGGGGGACCCAGGTGTGTCCCAGCTGTGCGGTGCTGCAGCGCCAGGGCCATTTCCCTCTAGCGCGGCTCCCGAGGGCCCTGCTCTGTGCAGGTGGAGGGGCAGGGAGTCAGCGTGGGTTTGTCAGGTTCCGTCGGGGATGTCTTTCCCTGCAGGGTGGGCTGGAGCACTGGATTAGGAGCCTGAAGGACAGGGATCTAATTGCTAGGTCACGTGTCATGAAAACAGAAGCTCCACTCGACGTATGGGGCATGTACTGCGTGCCGGGCACTGTGCTGGCACTTACACATTTGTCCCTGTCAAATCCAGCTCACAGCCCGGCCCCCCGACCTTGGCTGGGTTCCGTCTTAGAGAATCCTCTTTGTTCTGTGTAAATCTCCTTCTTTCGCTCACCCACTGGCCCCCGTGGTCCCCCAGCCCATATTAGAGGTCAAAGTGAAGACTCTGCTCATCCAGAAAGGAGCCAGGTTTTTTTGTTCCAGAGACTCAATCCGATTGGGTCTGGGGGAAGGGAGGGGAGGTGGCACAGGCCTGTCTTGTACAGGTGTTCAGGTTGTGCACAAGGGTACTCCGCTTCCGAGGGCATTATTCTCAGCGTAGACATAAACTGATCTATTTGAGAGTGTGGAGACTCGGGCCTGTGGCCGAGGCCTGGAGCAACAAGCTCCCTTTACATTCCCCTACACTAGTATGGACACACTCGGGGAGGTGCCTGCACACTCTGGCATAGTCTGGCACACCTGCATAACATGCGCAGCAGCGCCATGCCCGCCGAGCTCAGGAGACACCCCGAGGTCCCTCTGCCTGCCTGCTGCTCTCCGACTCGAGGCCACCCTTGCCTGGCTCCCTGAGGGCAGGCCTGGAATCAGCGTTCAAGGAACAAGCAGAGGGCAAATCAGTGAACAAGAGATGGAGGGAGCAGGGCGCGCGGAGCGAATGGACGAGGGAAGGAGGGGTGAGGAGCCAGATCCCTGACCGTGGGCCTTGGTTTCCCGGGCTGAGCACCTTTTCTCTCTGGCTAACCCCAAGTGGCTCTGGGCCTGGGTCCCGCAGCCTCTTCCAGCCCAGACACAGGCCCAGGAATGGTGGGTGGAGCGATGACTTTGGGGTCCAAAGTAAAAGCCCCAACTCACCACCTGGGTCTCCACTGCCCACGCAGCTCCCACGGGCCCTGTGGAGCAGGGAGCACCAAGGAGGGGTTGATGCTAGGCCAACGCGGGACCCAGAGGGCCCCTCCAGGAACACCCCTGCCTCCTCCCTCCCACCCACGGGCTCTGCCAGTCTCCCCAGGGCATGGGAGACCAGGCTAGCTCTGTTGCTGCCAGCCCGCGGGGCGTCTGCGGGCCCCTCCCCGGACTCTGGCGAGAGACTGGAACACAAAGCTATTTTTATTTATGATAGAGTCAGTGGGCCGGCCTCCGTCTAGACAGCTGGTGTTATCATTCGAGGCCATCCTGGAATGTGCAGCCCCATTTATTGAGAACAGAGGACAGTGTGCAGATTGAACAGCTCATAAAAATAAGCTGGGAACCGACACTGGGCCAGGAAGACCAAGGTAACCTCAGCTAGGTCAATTGTCCTCGCTTGTTTTGGACACAGGAATGTTTTCAGAGAAAACAAGGAGAGACGTGACCCCAGGGAAGCTGGCAGGTCCCTGCTGGTGCCGCTGGGCAGAGATGAGATGTGCGTGGGGAGGTCGCAGGACTCACCAACAAGAGCACTGCTGCAGGAGGGGACAGAGGGGCCACCTTGGCTGGGACGGGCCTTCTGGAACAGCTTGGACTCTGTGGAAAGCTCAGCCTCCCCTGGGCCTGGGAGCCGGGGCGGGCAGCCACTGCCCTCTCTTTGGGCTCCTACCCTTGGCACCAAGGCCATCGTTGGTCACCCCAGTTATCTGGGCCCATGGGGGAGACAGGCCCTGGGTGATTGATTAAGGAGTCATGTATCCTGGTCGCTGATTTACCACCTTGTTTGTTCATTTATCTGATCATTTGCTCCTTCCTCAGCTTGCTCAATCTCCAAACACACACTGAGCACTTATGGTGGCCTGGCCGCAACTCAGTCTTGTCTTTAAGAGGCTTCCAGACAGACATGAAAACACACACTGGGTCCCGAGCGAAATACTGAATTATCCTGAATCATCTGATCCTAGAGGCATCCAAACACTCGCCCTCTCGGTTGAGGGGCTGCCTGCGCCTAGGAGACGCAGGCGGACACCTGAACCCCTTTCCCTCCTCCGCCTCCCGCCGGCTCCGCCCAGGGCCTCCCTGGCCCCACCAGAAAACCCATCTCAGATGTCCCCAGTCAGGGAAGCCCTGGCGGCCATGCCCTGAGTTAGGGTCCTGGAAGCCTGTGGGTGTCACCCTCACGCCCTGGGCCCGGGAAGCTGAGTGCAGTGCGTGTGCGAGCCCTGTGGACTTGGGTCTGGTTCTGCTGTCCATGTGACCTTGGATGACGTGCCTGGCTGCCTGAGCCTCGGGGTCCCCATCTGCAAAGTGGGGATAAGCACAGAGCCTCTGTCTCAGGGTGAGGATGACATGGATGAAAGGCAAAAGGGGGTTAGGAAGATTCCGGCACGTAATGAGGGCTTCATCAGTGTCAGCAAGTGTCACCAGCTCAATCCTTCTTCAGTCACTCACTTTTCCTCTTCCTTCCTTCTGAACCTGGTGCTGGGCCTGACCCAAGGCGGATGAGCCCCAAATGTTTGCTGATCACACGAACAAAGTGAGAGGAGGGGATTGGCGGGACGTTCCCCTCTGTGTAGCTTTCTCAGGGATCCGAGAGCAAATGTCAGTTTCGGGAAAGAGAAGGAAGGGAAGGCAGCAAGGGTGGCCTTGACCCAGCCCTTCCCAAGGGACAAAGCGGCTGCAGCTTAAGGCTTCTGTGTGGACACGGCCCTGGGCGGAACACAGGGGGCTCCCACCTGGTCAGACCTGGTCGTTCCTGTGGCAGGAGACCCCGTGGGCAGAGCTCACTCCGCTGCTAGGGGCCACACCCAGGGCCCAACACAGCACCCTTCGCGGAGCAAGGGGAGCGCCTCGGAGAGAATGAGAGCAAGATTTCTGGGTCTCAGGAAGCCCCGACCTCCTGGAATCGACCGAGGTGGGTGGACAGCGTGGAGCTGCAGCACAGGCTTTGGTACCAGGGAGGCCTGGTCTTAAGTTCCAGCTTCACCACCTACCAGTTGTGGACCTTGAGCAAGTGAATGAGCCTCCCTGAGCTTCCGAAGTCACAGCAGCAGCTGCCACAGAGCGCTGTCAAGGGGTCCCCCGCGTTCATGCACACAAAGTGCTTTTGCTGGCATGGGCAGGTTGTCAGGATTGTGTTATTGCTAAGACACAGATATTATGATCATGCCCACTTTGCAGGGTAGATGTGGAATCTGAGAGGTGAGGATGTTTTCCTGGGATCACAAATGGGTAGCAGAGCTGCAGCCTTCGTCCTCCGCCTGAGTCCCGGGTCTTCCACTAGAATCCTTTTCCAGACCTACCACCCTCAGGAGGCTCGAACCCCACCTCCTCCTGGGCACCTGCCCAGAACATCACTTTAGGAGCAAGGCAGCCTCGATTTGCTCTTGGCCATTCGGGAGCCTGGGGTACTGGGGCTGTACCCCCCCAACCATGCTCCAGTGGGTGGCAACAGCATTGCTGGGCTGGCCCACCGGCACCCCCAGAGTGCCTCAGGGGCTGATCTCCAGGCACAGGAGAGGTCTGGGATCCAGGACACCCCTGGGCTGGCCGCCCTGCACCGTGCTGAGTGGGCCCTGAGCAGCCTGCTTCCAGAAAAATGCGACATCAAAGGGTGGGGCTCAGAGAGCCACCTAGGCAGGCCCAGGCTCTTCTCATGAGAGGCAGGGGCTGGCCTCTCCAGGGAAAACACTCAGAACATAGACTGCTGGTGGATTTCGAAACTGGAGCACCCGGTGGGAATTCAGAGTCAGATCCCGGAGCAGGAGCTGCCTGGAGGCGGAAGAACCTCTGCACTTAAGCAGAGTAAGTGACCCTGGATTCCCAAAGTTCTGGGTCTAAGGCTCCTTCAAGGCACTGCCGTGGGGGGCAGAGAGGCCATGGGCTTAGATAACATATTATTGTTATTACTGCATCCACTCAACCCTTAAATGACACTACGTGCCAGACACTGTTCCCAGTATCCTACGAAGGAACACCTAATGAGGCCCCCACTTTATACAGGAACGTACACAAATGGATTCACTTTCCTTCCCTGGCAAACTCCTATCCATCCTTCAAAACCCTGCTAGGGCATTCCTGCCCTGCTTGCTTAGCAGAGTCCATTGCTCCCTCCTCTACATCACTTCAAGCCCCATCTCCCCTGTTTGCTGGTCTGTGCCCACCCACTGGACTCCCTGCATAGGAGCCTGGTTTTCTGAGTCTGAATCTTGGCGTCCATGTGTATGTGGCACAGACAAGGGTGTCAGGACATGTTTGCCAAATGGGACAACAGAGGCCCGTGGGTGTGCAGCAGCACCCCCACTCCCACCTGTACAGGGCCTTCCCGGCATGGGTGCTACCTCAAAGTGAAAGGCTGCTTGTTTCCCTCCTAGGTGGCCAGGCTGTCCTTGAGGGCCCGTCCTCCGAAAGTGAGTCTGGGCTGGGCTGCTTCCCCCAAGGGAAGTGACACCCTCAGCTCATCCTTCCAGTAAGCTAGGCGTGCGGGGTGCCGCGAGGCGGGCCCCAGCTTCCAGGGGTGGCTGCAGGAGGCCCAGGAGGAGAAGCTGCTGGGCCAGAGGAAGGGGTCTCTCCAGGAGGGGGAGGCGTTTCTAGGGCACTTGTCTTTCCCACTTTCCCATAAGTATTGTAATAAGACAACCCCAGGCATGTGTGGGCTTTGCAGCCTCTCAACGCATTGCCTACACCGGGGCCTCAGGTGATCTTCGAGGCACAAAGAGCTTGGCGCGAAGGCTTCATTATTCCCACTTCATGGAATTGGAAATCGAGGCTCCCTAAGGCAGCAGCTAGTCACAATCACGGAGGCGGCTGGCGTTCTGAGTCCAAACCCCAGAGCTGCTGACCTGGGTCTGTTCGCACTTGTGCAGGCTTCACCCCCGCAGCGGGCCAGCCTGGGCGCTTTCCAAATTCCACCACCGTGTCTGGGCTCTGGGGAAAGGGCTCACGGTCTTTTCTCTTTCTCATTCTTTGGGGGATTCTGAAGCAGAAAAAGGGCACGGGGCCGGGGCGGAGGCGCAGAAAGTGGAGCTCCTCCTGGCTGCCACACATGCAGGCTGGAGGGGTCGCCCCTCGCACCCCAGGGAGCCAGGATCCCCAGGGCTGGCTGCCCCCCACCCCAGCCCGGCGTCCTCTGGGCCCCTCCGCTCCCACACAGCTCTCGGAGGCGTCTCCCGAGAGGCAGAGCCAAATTCTAGCGCACAGGCAGAGGATGTTTTCCTTCCCAGTGGACAAAACATTTCTGGCGCTTTTGGGAGGGGACTGAACACTCTGTCCACTTTGGCGCATTCGGGATTCCTGGATGGACACGAGTGTGCTCTTCACATGCAACAAGATTAATTACACAACCTCCCCTCCCGCCCCTCCCGGCCTGCCCCCTTCCCTGGTCACCGTTAGCCCCAGAGCAAACCTTCTGAGAAGTCCATTCCAAGTGGCCTCAGGAAGTGAACACTGAGTCATGTGCCTCTCGCCATGCGCCCCTCCCAGCAGGGGGAGGGGCTGAGAAACACCCCCCCAACTCCAAGTGAGCCCCAAATATCTCATGTTGGAGAAATCCCGCCCACCACTACGGGCTTGGCCTGGCCTGACACAGTGGCCTCGATCCTCAGGTTGGTCCCATTGGTGCCTCCCTGGGACTTCCCTGGGTCATCGGGATTACCAGAGGGTTGGGAACATTTCAGAAGCCCCTGGCTAAGCTGTGGTCCCGACTCTGGTCCCCTGTGGCCTTCTATGGTCCATTTAAAGAGGCTGGCATCAGGTGGCCAAAGTGACATGAGTGGAAGGGACCAGGATGGAAGAACAGGACCTACTAGTGTCTGCGTCCCGTCTCCCAGGCCATGCCCAAGTGCCTGGGGACAGCCCTGGTGTGGAGGAGGTCTGCTCCAAGGGGTGCCTCATTGCAAAGCTGTTTGTGAAGTCTCTGGCCCTCCCAGAAGGTCCAGCAGTGAGCTCGGACAGAACATTCCAGAACATTGTTAGGGTGCCTGAAAGATGTCCTGAAATCAGGCCGTGCTGCCACTCTGGGAAGGTAGGATGCTTTGGAAACCAGGCTCCCACCCTGGCGGCACTCGAGGGAGAACAGGCTCTGGCTGAGCCAGAGGAAGCCGCGAGGCCGCTGAGCAAAGGCCTGTGGGCCAGCGCCAGGGCCTTGAACCCGCCGGGGCGAGCTGAACTCTGGCGGGAGGCAGGCTGCTAACCAGTAAGCAAGTTGTAAAAACCCAACTCAGACACAACATCTGGCAGCTGCTTCAAATAGTTCTCTGTCTGAAGTTGGAGTTGCTTGCGGCCCTCCTGTAAATCAAACCATGTGCACAGAGGAGCCCTGTGCTGACCCGAGGCACCCGCACTTGGCCGGGCCCCTGCCAAGCCCCCAGCCTCTCTTGCTCTTTAAATAGCCCGGGGTTCACATTCCATTTCCTTTACGATCAGCTCAGGGCAGCCCTGGATGCAAAAGTGGCAGGGATGCAAGCTACATCCTCCCGTCCCAAAGACAGATGGAGGGAGCTTGGCACTTGGGGCACGATGTCCAAGGCTCAGCTTCCTTTCCAATGCCTGAGCAGTGGGACCCAGGCCCGGGACCCACTTGCTGCCGGTGGGCAGAGGGGTGATGGAGAGTCCAGATCCTCTGTCCACTAACAGGTCTCTGGTCTGGCCCTGGCCCTGTGGCTTCCAAGCAAACCCTGGGCACTCACCTCATAGGACATCGATCAGTTCTAGAGCAAATCTGGTCTCATAAGACTGGTTGTCAGAGGCCGGGGCAGGACGGAGACGGCGTGTTGTCAACAACAAGGGGACACCTGGCCTGTTTGGCAGCAGCCACCATGGGCCTGGCACTGGGCTCTGTTTCCCACCTGCATGCTTCATACGTCTTCGTGGCCACCCTAGGATTGGGTGCTAATTGTGAACTGCGGTCTAAAGGCATGTGTATTGTATGGTGGCCCCGTGAAATGTATGTCTGTGTCCCCATCCGGTACCCGTGAATGCGACCTTATTTGGAAAAAGGGTCTTAGCAGACATCATCGAGGATCTTGCGATGAGATCATCCTGGATTACCTGGGTGGGCCCTAAGTCCAATGACGAATGTCTTATGGGAACACGGAGACACAGGGGAGGAGGCCACGTGAGACAGAGGCAGAGACTGGAGTGATGCTGCCGCACGCCCAGGAATGCCCGGAGCCACCAGGCCCTACCCAACCTTGACTTTGGACTTCTGGCCTCCAGAACCGAGAGAGAATAGAAGTGTGTTGTTTTAAGTCGCCCGTTAGGTGGTACCTGGTTATGGTGGCCCCAGGAAACGAACCCAGTTTGGAAACAGGATCAGAGAGGCTGAGCGAGCTCTTGGCACCCTCCGTCTGCTGCCCCTGCTTACCAGACTGCTTTTTAGAAAACTGGATCTCCTTTCCCTCCAGAGGGACTGAGGCTCCGGAGCCCAGTCAACTTCCCCGCCAGGTGCACCCCCTGAAAAGATCGTCATGGACAAGATGACCCTGGCGAGCTCAGGAGGATAAGCGGGGGTCTCTGGGCGCCAGGGGGTGAGGCGTAATCGCACTGGCTGTTTTTATCGGCCACTCTCCACAACCAGACAGCATTTGTTTTTTACAAACGTGGCTCACTTAATCCTCACAACAACCCTAATAAAAGGAAATATCTTCCCACTTGACAATTGAGGAAGCGAAGACACGGGGAGGTGACGGAGAGGGCACCCAGGACATCTCTCCTTGAAACGCCGACTGAAAGTGAAAGAAGCCAGACGCAGACGCCACATGTTCTTGGATCCCATTGATTATGAAATGTCCAGATTAGGCAAATCTGTAGAGACAGAAAGTAGATCGGTGGCTGCCAGGGGCTGGAGGGAGGGGAAATGGGGGTGACGCTCAGTTGGTGTGGGGTCCCCCCGGATGTTTGGAGTTAGGTAGAGGTGACGGTTGCACAGCATCGTGAATGTACTGACCGCCACTGAAGCGGATAACTTGAAATGGTGAGTTTGATGCTATGTGGATCAAGGGCAGGGTGGGAACATGCTAGACTGGACCCCGACGTGCCCAGCCCTAAGCTGTGGGGTCTCCACGGCGCCCAGGGAGGAAGGCGTTGTTCCCATTTCACAGAGGCTGCAAGGCTCACGAGTTTAAAGCCACTTTCCTGAGCAGTGAGGTGGGAGGCCTGGCACCAAGCCCAGGCCCCTTCTCCCAGTCATGAAGCTCCAACACATGGACCAGACTGGAGGGTGAGGGTCCCTCCCTTCTCGGCTGGAGTTTATTCCACCTGTAGAATTCAGAAGCCCTGGCGTGGCCACTTTGCTTACCAGAAATCACTGGCAAGGTTGAAAAATCTTTTGAAAGGTGGGCCCAGGGGTGTAGGTGTGGGGGGAGTGGAACATTGCTTAGGCTGTAACGAGGCAGGGAGAGGCACAGTCCTGGGTGGACACCCTCGTCCCAGCTCCCTGCGCCGAGGTCGTGGGAAATCTCTGTGAGAGCTTCCGGGGGTGGCCCTGCTGGGAGGATTTTTCTTTGCTTCCCCCCAACGCCAAGTTCCCCTGGTGATTCAGATGCAGGGGGCATTTGTGAACTTCAGGCAGAAACCCCCAGCGAGGTCCTGTTACTCGTCTGTGTTCCTATGACACATCCTTAGGGACAGCTGCAAGGTTCGTCCTCAGATGCCATCAGGGAGATGGGGGAGTCCTCTGCCTTTTCTCCCCACCAAGTAGACCCGGAAGAGGCTGCAAGCCGGGTCCGAGCGGGAAGACAGACCCAGCGCAAGGTCGGTGCCACCTTCTGCCCAGCCAGCTGCCCTCGGCCTGGGCTTCTCCACTGACAGTATTCCTTTGCCCAGGAAAATCATTATCAGACAGCGACAGTAGCAGCTGTTCTCTGGCCCAAGAAGAAAGGTTCTAGAGAAGAGTTAGTTTTCCCTTTTCTTACAAAAAAAAAAAAAAAAAAAAAAAAAATCAGAGGACAGGACACAGAGGTCTGAGTGCGCCAGGATGGTTGGGCCGCGTCCTGCCTGCCAGCATCTGAGTCCTGGGAAACCCTAGGAGAGCCATGAGCGGCTTCCTCTGGGTTTGCTCGGCCAGGACATCATTTGTTGATCCTAGAGTCCAATCCCCAGCTCACGATTTCCTCCCTGGTTGCCATGGCCCCGCACAGAAAACACAGCAAACTCCTGGCCCTGGGCAGCTCATTTATTTCAAATATTCCTTGCAGCTGGAATCCAACCATGTTTGGGTGTCTGGACTGGAGCATGAACTAATTGCTCTGTCTTCGGCCCCCTCCCCAGCTCCCCCGGCATAGTTTATGGTTCAGTAAAGTCCACATTCCTCATCCCGCCGAGGAACAGAAGGCGGGAGGGAAGCTGTGTGCAGAAGGGTGGGACGGGAGGGCTCTTCCCATCTATGGCCAAGCCCTGAGAGTCTGCTACCTGCTCAAAGGCAGGGGATTAATTACAACCACATGGGCCAAGTCTGCACAGATGGTTTTATTAATACCGCTCCCTTCAGCACAAAACCCTGCTCCCCCAGAAGTCTCCTGGCAGCACAAAGGCCCTGATTTTCCCCGTGTCCCCCCAACCCCAGGCCTGACCCCACTACTCCCCAGCCGCCCCCTTCAAAGGAAGCCGGAGTTGCAACTGCAACCCAGACATGAACTCCAACCTAAAAATAACTTCGGACCACCCCTTTCCTCCCACCGTGTCTGGGAAAAGCACCCAGGGGACCCTCTTCTCAATGCCCACTTTGACCTCTGGAATCTATACCTGGGAAGAAGAAACCTTTATCAAGAGGTTGGCTTGGAAATGTTCCGTCCTTCCTCAAAGACAAAGTCCCAGTCCAGGAACTGCCATTTTCCAGAAGTGCACGGGCTCCTAGAGGATTTGTTTGCACACTTGCTACGAGGCCAGGCCCTGTTCTGAGAGCCTCATCTCACCTTGCTGCTCTCTTATGAGAGAGGCGCTATGATGACTGGCCTGTCCCTGTGTCCAAGGCCACAAAGCCAATATGTGAACCCAGGTCTGACTCAGGAGTCCAACCCACTGACACATGGAAATGATTTTCCTTTACCCAGCAACTTTGCAACAGTAAGAGCTGACACAGTCACAAACGGTGGTGTTCAAGCTCCCTTAGGCAAGGTCACCTGGGGAGTGTGGGAAAATGAAGATTCCCGGGTGCCCCAGAAATGTTGATTTGGTCCAACTGAGGCAGGACCCTGGAATCTGCATTTTATTAACAATAAACCCCTCCCAGGTGCTGCTCATAGAGGTGGTCTGAGGACAGCTGGCCGGGAGTCTCTTAGAGAAGGGGACATGGGACTTTGGGCCCAGGGCTCTTGGGCCCTCAGCCCAGGCACTTTTCACGGCACGGTCAGATCCTGCTGTGCCTCTAGAACATCCCTACTGCAAGCTGAATGCACTCTTGACAATTCTTCGGAGACTTGTCATGACATGGGATCGCATCTAGTAAATTTCTTGACTGTTCATCTTATCTCTCACTGATCCTCTAAATAAGCCAGAATTTCTGTCCTTTCTGCTGGGGTCCTCCCACAGCGGCTGGCAGGATGGGTTTACTCATCCAAGGCCCATCAAGCATCGCTGTGCGCTTGGCACCTGGGATACAAGGATCTGTGCTCCCCCCGCCCTCCCAGCGCCCAGAGCCTGGACTCTGAGGACGCCCACAGTGGCTCTTGGTCTGCTCCTAAAAAGCCCCCATGGGAACAGTACAAAGGAACCAGAGGCATCCATTTATGTCAGAGTCACTTTCTGTTTGGCTCAGCAGGGTCCCTTAGTTTGGGCTGTCAGGCTAGACAACTTCTGACAAGGGATGAGGATGTTAGGGGCGCGGGCAGTCAGCTGTCATCTGCTGAAAACTGGGCTGAGCTGGAGGGACGCAGGAGGGGTCAGCTGTGCCTCTTTCCCCTCCCCCAGGGCACAAAGGAGGGACTCAAAAGTGGTTTTATGTTTTAAAAACTTTCCTTTATTTATTAGGTTACTATTATCAACCATCATAAAATAGACCGGGAGTTTCAAAACTGTACAAGCCAAAGGCTCTGGGCTGGTAGGGAAGAAAGGTGGGGGTCTCGGGCCCGGGGCAGTCGGGGCGGGAGATGCGGCAGAGCTCGCGATTCCCCCGGCGTCCCTGGGGCCGGCTGGGTCAAGGCCACAGCTGGGATCCGCACACGTGAAACTAAACTCCCTCGAGTGCGACATTCATCAGAGCACGAGCCGCCCTGAAGCAGGGGCGAGGAACATCTTTAAAAGTCTTATAGGTGAGGTCCTCTGCCCCAAAAAGGAAAAAAAAAAAAAAAA
>RJWJ010027351.1:0-22287 GCA_004363605.1 Indri indri
AATGGGGAAAATAATATCTACTTCATTGTGTTATTAGTGAAAGATAAATAGGGTAACATTTGTGAAGCACTCAGTAGAATTTCCAGTTAAAGTAACACATCTTTCTTCTACTTGCCCTTAGCCCTTTGAAAACTGACTAATGTTGAAAGAGTATATATAAAGAGGTCATAACACTAAAATATAATCTGTTTATTAAAATCCTAGAACTCAAATATTGAAATAATTAATAGAAATATCTCATAAACTCAGGTATTTTCTGTAATTTATTTAAAAAATATATATATATATGTATACATATATATATTTCTATCAGAGCCACTCCTCAGATCTACCAGAGGGCATCTCTTTATAATTCATCTACGTTAGTCACCCTCTTTAGAAGCTATGTCTTTTTGGTCTATTCTTTCCCAAGCGTTTTGAATTGACATGGAATGAATGTCATCCCGATTTCTCTAATGTACCCTAGGTGAAAAATTCTGAATGCAAATCAATGGTTTATGTTTTACGTGAGAGAAACTATTCTATATGTTTTCTTTTTCTTTTCCCTTTTAGGGTTTTAATCATAATGTAAAGTCCACATACTTTAGAGAATATAATAATTTTCTAGGTATAGTGAGAAAGTTATTTTTATATGAAAATATTGCCTGAGTTTTTTATTTTCTCCCTTCAGAGTAGGACACACAATAATTTCACAGTGCTTGACAGTTAAATTTAGAGCCAGTACTTATTTATTTATTCAAATTGTTCTCTTCAGGAGGGGCAGAGTAGGTTTATGGATTCCTGTGGGCTAGCAAAGTCTTCTCGCTGTGAAGATAAGAAGACTAAGATAATAGCTAGAGACAAAATGTTTTTCCCAGATGAACTAAGAGGTAGAATAGTTAGCAACTAGCCTTTGAGAACTAAAAATAGTGTATTCAGAGACAGGGCGGAAGGAAAAAGTTTCCCCTTTGCTGCTTTATTTCATGAAAGAAGAAAGACATGGAATGATAATGATACATGAGAGAACTAGGGTGAAAAAATAGATCTACAGACATCAGATAATGTAATATCATCCTATGCCATACACTGGAATGGCACACAATACCAGGGTAGAGAGGAAGAGGAGAGAATTCAAAAGATGCCATAGTCACTGTATTAAATCACGTTATCATACTGTGCTGATTACTTGGGTCCCGAACTCATGTTAAAATAAAACAAATTATTCTTCCATATCATCGTGAGCACTTGGGTCCAGGAAAAGTGATTTATATCACCTGGAGTACGTGCTCTTGGAATTTTGTTGAGATTCCCAAAAATCTTTGTCAGATTTGCCATGTTATCGATTCTGAGTGGCAGTCTGCAATGTTACAGCAAGCTATCAGTTTCCATAGATGCTTTCTTCCTTTGCAATGTTTTCATACTTCTCTAATATTTTATGTAATCACCATAACAATGAATTGCCACCTACACCCAGCTTTGCAACCCAAATCCTAGAAAATGTAACTCTTCCTAATAACTTTCTCTCATATTTATTCTAAATGCAAATGTTTTCCAAACTCTTTCTAATTAAATGGTGCAGAAATTAAATGAAAGGAAAAAAAGTCCTGATATTTCTCTGCCTTTCAAATTAAAAGAAGAAAATCATAAAATTAAATTTTACTTTTTACAGAAATGGATGAGTTAGGCTCATTCAGACGAATTTCCAGTACTAATGTCATCAGCCTCAGACTTGAAGTTCCAGACCAGCGATTGGCTCTACTCTTAGTCTTGTTATAACACGTTCCCAGTAGGGGCTGCTTAGCCAAGGGCAATGTTTATTGTATCTTGTCAGAGATGCTCTTGTAGCAGCATATATTATGGGATTATTATTAAATAGTATAGATACAGGACAACAAGGGAGATGGAAATCGCAGGGGAATTTCAGAGGGAATTTGAGAGAACTAAGCTTCAAAGGAAGAGAAGCCAGACCCTAGGCTGTGCTGGGAACCGGCAGGAGGAGTCCGTGGCTCTGCTCATACGTACTGCCCTTCACGACGTGGCTCTTCTCTCCGCGGGCCTGTGCTCTCTGTGCCTTTCTGTGGATGCTTTGTGGTCTGCACAGTACTCCACGTTTAGAGACAGGATCTGACCAATATATATTCCTGATATCAGAAATCTAAGAGGTAAGACTTTAAGGCATTTACATTGCCATTCCCACAGACCTCATAGAGAGAAAACCTTCCACCCTCAAAACTCTCCCTGGCACCCCTCACCTTGATCTGTGTTTCCACAACACTCTCTTTAGGGCACCCTTGACCTCTGCGTTCCTCAGGCTGTAGATCAGGGGGTTCAGCATGGGGTTGAAAAGGCTGTAAAACAGGGAAAGGATCTTCTGCTGCTCCTCAGGATGGCGGGATTTGGGGGCCATGTACATGACGATGGCGCTGCCAAAGAAGAGCCCGACCACGCAGAGGTGGGAGGAGCAGGTGGAGAAGGCCTTTCTGCGGCCCTCCCCTGACTGGATCCTCAGGATGGCCAGCAGGATGTGCGAGTAGGAGACCAGCACCAGGCAGAGGGGCCCCACCAGGATGAACACGGAAGCAGCAAAGATGACCACTTGGTTGAGTCGGGTGTCAGCACAGGCCAGCTTGAGGACAGACAGGATTTCACAGAAAAAGTGGTTGATTTCATGAGGCCCACAGAAGGGCAGCCTCAGGATGAGAACCACGTGGACCAGGGCCAGGAGGGAGCCACATGCCCAGGAAGTGATGGCAAGGACAGTGCAGACTCTCCAGCTCATGATGACAGAATATTGCAGAGGGTGGCAGATGGCCACATACCGGTCATAGGACATCATTACCAAGATGAGACACTCAGTGTGAGCAAAAGCCATGTATAAAAAGGTCTGCATTATGCACGGGGCAAAGGAGATTGCTTTTTTCTTATTCAGAAGGTTTGCCAGCATCTTGGGGACATTGTTGGAAGCATATGAAATATCAACAATGGCCAGATGTGAGAGGAAGAAGTACATGGGGGTGTGGAGCTTGGAGTCCAGCCAGATGAGCCCCAGGATGACCCCATTCCCCAGCAGGGTGAGGACATAGAACAGGGAGAAGAGCACACAGAGAAGCATCTGCATATTTGGGCTGAGTGGAAATCCCAGGAGAATGAATTCTGTGACCCATGTCTGATTTTCTGTCATGCTCTGGTGACAGTGCCTGTGCTGGCCGCTGCTGTGGCTGGGAGAGGTGTGCTGAGGAGTAAATGCAGAAGTGGATTAGTCATTAAACAGGAAGAGAGGGTTAGTGGTGTACCCGTGCACTGACTCAGTCAGCAATGTTTTTCAGAATCTTTATGTCAAATCCTTTAATCCCTGGTAAAGGAGAAAGAAACTCAGTTCAGGTAACTAGTGTAAGTGAACACAGGGTATCATATACTATTTGCATTTCTACAGAATTTTATTTAACTTTGATGGTAAGACCCACATTTTTACTACCATAATGGCAGTCACAGAGTAAACTGTTTCCCAGAATGATTAGCCATTTCATTTTTGAGAAAGGACCATATCCATGTTCTCATATATTTTTCACTTTCTAACTTATTTAGTTCCCATATTTTATTCCTATTTTCTCTTCATCATTTTGTTTTCTCTTATTTTATTACTTGTGCAAAGTATACTGCACTTAGCAGGTGTTTAATAAACAATCATAGAGGAATATATGAATGCAAGAATGAAAGGATGACATTTACAAATGCAATTTCAAGTAGGGCCATTTTCCTGTTTTCACTAGTTTTAGGGCTTTAGCAAACGAAGCTTACATTTAGTATAGTATTTTACTTCCCGGTGCTACCCAGGAAAATCTGGCTATTTCCTTTCTGGGCATGAGCAAAGAGTGACATCGCTAATTTGGCCAGCATTCATGGTAGTAATTTCTGATATACGATCAGGGCAAGCGGTTATTTATGTGAAGAGTTAACAGTATAACATTCCTGCTCCTGCCTTCACCCCACCCCCTTGCAAGGCTGCTTTCCTGGTTCTGAGTAGCTGCTGTTTCTGGTACACTGCCCAATATAGTTGTTGAATGGAAGAATGGATGGATGGACAGACAGAAGGCTTTACACTAGGAATAACATTGAAAAGGCATATTCTAGATTTTAATAAAATCTTTCAAATCTTCTTTAATTTTCTTTGGCTGCTATTTCACCAATCATATGGCCAAGGGGACCACAGAAGGGAAAACCTGGATGTTTCATAAAAGTATGCAACGGATAGCTTAATGTGTAGCTTATGACTCTACCTCTGCAAATGCTAACCCTATCTTAAGCCCAGAAAACTTCCTGGCCATAAATTGACCCTGTATCTCCCATTCAGTACATTGATTTCTGGAACCCTTCCATCCTCCAGACTCCAGCTTCTTTAAACTACCACCCTTTGCAAAACATCCTTTACTCACTGTGGTAGCAGCCCTGCTCTCGTCTCAGAAATAGGGTTAGATTTAGAAGAAATCGTGCCAAGGTCAAGGGAGCTTTTGTAGGTCAGATCTGAGGATCTTGCTCCCTCCAGGAGCCTCTGAAAGAAGAACTTCCCAGGTGCAGGACTTGTCACAGTGTTCTGTTAACACAGGCAGTGCAGGGACTGCGGCCTGCTCACTGGAAACACCAGCAGAACAGGCTTTATGGAGGGGTCATCTCCACCCAAACCCTCCCAGATTGTCCCTGAGGACCAGGACACACAGCACTCAGACTCCCTATCTACCGGGAGAACCAAATGTTTGTCTCTCTGTCTCCATTTCTCTGGGCCCTGGGGATGGATGTTCAGAAGAAGAGGAGCTGGCAGGAGATGACTTAATACCCAGCTGGCTCCCTACACCTGGAATTCATATAGTAATAAGAACATACATACTCCTGGGACCACACTGCAAACTACACTCCCCAAGTATTTGGATGGTGATGGGCTGATGGATCTCATTCTTGCCCGATTTGGATTAAGTGGAGCTTGGTGGGGGCAGAGTATCATCCTCATGTGATAATGGCTCAAAAATCTCCTTCTCCTTAGGTAGTTCTAACTCAGGTGTTGGAAGACATGAAAAAACCCTTCTATTAACCTTCCCACACGGGGGTGATAAAGATTCTCAGGCCTTTCCATGGAGTATCTGAGATTGGGTATAGGGTGAAGGAAGTAAGGAAAGACAGACATTAGGGTCAAGCTGGCCTTGAAGGGGTGTCATGGTAGAAGCTCTGAGGTTTAGAGGGCAGCAGATGTCTGATTCACATCTTTACTATGATGTCCCCAAGAATTTAGTGAAACCTCACATTGAGGTATTGTATTTATATTTACATGATAAAGCAGAGACAGAGGATGCCCTGAAATACTTTCTGATTGTCTCTTTCATGTCCATATCTCTCTCTCATGTGTGTGTGTGTGTGTGTGTGTGTGTTTGCTGGTTCGGGAAAGTTTTGGAAAGAAACGTCCAAAACCTGTTTATCAGGACACATTTGGTTCTTTGCTCGAGAGAGATGCAGGTTGTTAATGTGTGAACCACGTGGTTCGCTGCTACCAAGGGAGGGAAGGAAATATGCCTGTGGTTTCGGCTCACAGACTATAAAGGATTCAAAGCAGGTATATTTTTATGGCCAGAATAATGAAGCTCAAGGAATAGTTGTCCTAGAACCTCTGAAGGAGTCATAAGAAAAGTTTAGGAACTATGTACGGTGGTTAGAAAAAATAGCTGCAGCACCTAACAAAAATAAAATGAATTTATTGACTACCTAAAACTGGAGAACTAAATAAAATATCACCAGGACGCTTTTCGATTATTCATATATTATCTACACATGGATGTTTTATATCCACGATTATCCCTGTATAGATGCTTAATAGTTAATTGTCTCATTCATTTATTAATCCACTCATGCAATTTACGTTTATTGAGCATCTTCTTTCTCTATGTAGGCATTGTCCTGACCTAGACATGGGAGAAGCAAACATTAATAAGATACTGTCTCCATCTTCCAGGACTTTGCAGTCTCCCTGCGAATAAACAATTTGGGACTGTGATACAAGTGTGCACAGTACACCATGGGACCAAGGGAGCATGTGGTAGATTACTCTGAGAGGGCGCTGGGAAAGGCTTCAACCATAGATGGATGTTTAGAAATGCTTCAGGAAGACATCAGATGGACAGGACATGCCAGGCTGTACCTTAGGGTGTAAGGGGGGCATAGGAAAAGAATGATACTGGAAAAGGGGTTCATGGGCAAGCTTCTGTACCATGTCAGATATGCTGGACTTCATTGTAAATAGAGTAGAATGATATGACTCGATATGTGATTACTAAGTTTACTTTTTGGTTAACGTGAAGGACATTTAAAAGAATAAGATTGGAGACTTAGTCCAGGCTACCTTAAAAGTCTGCATGTTCAAGTGACACATGATAAGCAGCTGAGTGAAGGTGATAGCCTTGGGGATGGGTAGGAGGGGATGGAGTGCAACATGTAAAGGAAATGCAATTGTCAGCATTTAGGGACTTTTGGTATGTGGAGAGGAAACAGCAGAGCTAGGATGCTTCCCAGGTATCTGGTTTGTGCTGCTGTATATAAAGTGTTTTCATTCACTTATGTAGACAATACCTGGGGAAGAACATATTTAAAGGCAAGGGTTAAAAAAGAGTATAATTTTGAACATGATGGGTTTGATGTCCCTGAGATATATAGGTGAGCTTATCCAACGATGAATTAACTAAATTATTTTGGAGTTCATTAGAGATATCTGGGCCAAAGATATGGATTTGGGAACCATACGATTGTTAAAGTCATGATAACAAATAAGGGTATTTAAGGAGAGCAGTTTTAGTGAGAAAATGAAAAGGACAAGAACAATATCTTAAGAATTACCAATATCTAAGAGATGGACAGAGGAGCTAAATCTCCAAAAGAGAGCAAGAAGTTCAGAGAGAGAGGCAGGCAGCAAACCAAAGAATATGAATGAAAGGAATCGGTGAGCTCTGCTATTAATACTTGTCATCCCAGAAGGCAAACTAAGATACTCACAATTACTCCTATGAGTAATTCTATGTTTTAGGAATGAGAATATTCTTCATATAAAAAGCCGCACTGAATTTAATACTTGTAGTGAAATAAAATAAAACTGAAGTTACTAACAGAAGGCCAACGCTATCCTTTGTGAATAACATACACTTTTTTAGTTTAATTTCCCATTTTTGTTAACCTGTACAATAGTGAGCATTAAGTGATATGTATGGAAAATTTTAATTTCCAAAGAGCCTATTAGTAAGCTGTTAATGAGAGATATAATACAAATGTGCAGCAACTTCATTGTGAAAATTAAAAGTAATTACTTACAAGTGAAACGAGGACTCGACGGAGACAGGGTGATGCTAAGGGTGGAAAGGCAGATGAAGGAAGGTTTCCAAAGTGAGGATTATCAATAATTTACCCAGGCAGAAACCCACTGTGTTCAAAAAGAGCTTCTAACAGTCCCCTGGAAGCACACATTATGCTCTAGTAACTCATAAACATTATTCTTAATTCCTCAGCACACTCAGAAAGGGTTGATGGTTGGAAAAGTAATGGAATTTCACACCTTCTTATTTCTTCTCCAGTTAGGGGACAAAAGTCAACATAATTTCTCATATTTTCTGGGACCATAGGGTAGTCTCAAAGGGAAGGAGAAAGAGACATCTTCAAACACAGAAGAATCAGTATTCGATATTGAATGTATTAATAAATATAATTCCCAAAGACAAATTGTATGTCTGCTAATTTGTTGCTTTTTAGAATACATTTAAATTTGCAAGCTTTACCTGTCAACTGCTAAACATTTTGTTGACTCCATTGACAATGGAGAAATGTTTCTCCAAGCACAGTCCAAGGACCACCAGCATAAAAACAGTACTTCACCCTCAATGAGGGATCAAAAGTACCTTGAAAACTCTAAATCTCAATGTAAATGTAAGGTACTATTTTTAAAAAGTTTTTATGTGTGCAAGGAACCTTAGAGACCATTTTATCCAAAGGCATAATTTTAAAGAAGAGAACTCTAAAGCTCGAGAAAATATGACTTCTTCAAGACTAAGTGCAGATTTAAGATAAGAACCCAGGAATCTCAAATATATGAATAGTATATTCAAAATGGAATGCTTAATTTTCTTCTCTGTGTCTCACCTATCACAGTAAGTTGCATCGCTGCCCGCACGTTACTTAAGTGAGAAATTGAGTCATTCTTGATTCTTCTTCCGTTCCAAAATTTATCTGAAGTCTGCTAACTTCTCTCCATCTTCAATGCCACCACACAGTCCACAGTCTCTGGGGGCACGTGGACAAAAAGGGAGAGAAGTTTGAGCCACATATTTATAATTCATACATTTAGCATTATTTCCGAATTGAATGATATGAGCAGATATAGATTCAGTACACAAATTAAAATTGTATAATCTCAAACTTGGGCCCCATTATCAAACCACCCAGGCTGTAATGTACTATGAATAATATGTTATTATTCCCACAGTTATCTGTAACAAAAACAGATTGTATTGTATTTTTATCTTAAAAGAATGAATTAGTTAAATGAAAACATTTGATCTGTGGGTTTCTTAGCTTTTGTGAGGCTTTATTCTGAGTGAGGCTGACAAAACCTGCTAAGATGATGGAGGTATCTTAGTATCCTTGGTGCCTTTTCATTGTTTGCTCCTTTGTCTCCTCAACTAGAAGGGAAGTTCCATATGGGCAGGCGCTATGTCTGTCTTGTTTCTTTACATATATACTAAAATCCCAGTAGCTTGTCATTGTGTTTAATATTACAGGTAAATGCTCAGTTAACTTGCTGAATAAGTAAGTCAAGAAGTAAAAGGTGCTTGTACTTATTTCATAGTGGCAGATTGAAGAAAATCAAGGACATCGTATCATTCACTTTCCTTACGCTTTTCATGAAATATGCACTTTTATTGGAAAATCTTAGGTTTTATGGCTGTAGAAAAGCAGATCGTGCCCATATCTTTGCTCACGAATTGCCACTGCTATGACACTTAGCGCGACTTGCAAGAAACTCAGTTGCAGAACTTCCTCCGCCTAACTGCCTGTGGTTCCTGCTTTCTTCATCCTAATCTCCTCTTTACTTTTTTCTTCTCTGTGATGTTCTCCTCCCTCCTTTCCAATTTTCTTTGCCTTCTTACCTTCTTGCCTCCCTTCCTTCCTTTTACCTCGTCCTCCCTCATTGTCCCTTTTCTTCTGCAGGTTCTCTTGGGCCTTGTCCCTCAACACTCCGTCTTCTCTCTTCTGAATGTAAATTGTTTCTAGGCAGAGTCTGGATCATAATTTAATGAGGAATCTCGAACAGAGGATTTGGTATAGCCAGACAACAAATAGCAAAAGCAAATTAACCAACCCTCCCCCCAAAAAAACAAAAAAGCTTTGTTAGCAGCCTCAAATCCTAAAGCTCCAGCGTTGACCAATTCCACACGTACATGACCCATACTTTCTCCACCTGCCTATCTTTAAAAAGGCATGAATGTGAGATAATGCACAAGCTACCTGGCGTAGAGACCCTACTGACTTAGCTATTGCTTCTCCCCCAGGTAATCTAATTATTCATTTCAGGAGAAATCTAATTTTAATTTTAATTCATTCTTCCCCTTTTCTTGACAAATAGCTTATAGGTTGATCTTTAGTAACATTGTTAGCTAAGTAGTAGGTCTTTTCTGAAAGTCTAATAGTGACTTCCTCAGTGAATGTTGGCTGGGCATGAGCCATAGACCCATATATATCCAGGAGGATTAATGCTATGACCCATTAGTAGAACCAGGTAGCAGCCATAATTCTCAAGCCTTTTTGTTTGTTTGTTTGTTTTAAGTTGTTTCATGCCTTCAAATCATGGACACATTGATGTTGTGGAAAGTAGTAATATAAATATGTCTTTTCTCAATGACAACTTGCATAACAGTTAATATGTAAAAAGTCTGAAATGCTTGTATGTTAATCAAAGACTATTGATTTATCATTGATCAAGAGCATAAGAAGGGTCTCATGTTTTAATAACAAGAATGGGGCTATATCAAAGGGAAACTCAGGAGTGTCTGGAAGCTAAAGTTCAAAGCAAGTTTTTTCTTCAGTTTTCTAGATTGAGAGCTTGGTGAAATTCACATAATTAAATGATTACTGATATGGAAATATCCCACATATAGAATCTTAAATGTGGTCTTGAGCAAAGGCTTAAGACCACGAGCTATCTCGTCTTCATCACTCAGTGGTGTTCTGAGGTTTGAGATTTGATGTACCCTGCTCAAATCTCATTATTTGAACAACTACGGATAAGTTAAATCACCTATTACAGTGAACTGCTTATTAATCAGTACCACTTTGATAAAATATCTTGAAATAAATGAAAATTGTTTAGCTTAAATTTGTATATTCTGCTTAGTTGTGCTCTCTATATAGACATATGTCTAGCAGTTAACTATATCTATTTTTGGATAATTCTACAGTTCTTATCCTTATTTTCTAAATAGGAAAATAAAGAGGTAATCATTATTATATCATGAGGTTACTCTTTAAAAAGATTGATTCAATTAACATTATTTCCATCTTAAATATATAACTACCTTTTTTGACATCTCCCTGTTTGCATGTTTTTCTCTGTGTGTATGTATGTAATTCCTAAACTTTCTTCAGTAATTTGATAGCTTATATCTTTTCAATTTGTGTATATCTGATTACTAGTAACATTGAATGTGGTTTCATTTTATTATTTATAGCCATTTGTGTTTCCTATTTTGTTGGTTTATATTTTTTGTTCATAAGCTCATGCATTACTCTACCCAGTGAGCCTGGCCGGTAGATGATCAATGCTCAATAAATGCTTGTTGAATGATTAAATGAATGAAGGAAGGAAGTAATATTGAAGAACCTTGCATATAACAATGTGTTTGTGTTAATTTACATTCATTATTTATTTACTAGGGTTATGTATCCTGTGTTTTTGTTTGCTACAGATATTTTTCCATTTAATGTTTAGGTGTTTATATATAGAAACTCTATAATTCTTTTAGTCTTTCCTTGCTTTTAAGCTTCACAAACTCACCCAATCAGATTATATGATTATTATTTTTTTTGTTTTCAAAGAAAAATAGGTTAAGTATATCTAATTATAATTAGAAAAATTCATTCATGCTCAGGAAGAAAATTCAAGCATAATGTAAGTCAATGGCAATGATTTTGCTTATGCACTAGAGAATTTTGAAAAGTTCCAAACTCGCTTGCATTATTTTGAGATCTAAGTATTTTAATATCAGTTTAAATAGCTGCAAAGGATGATTCTGCTTTAAGGATGAAATTTCTTCTCTTTTCACAGTGTTATCTGATTTTTAAAAACAATTCGTTTCAAAATAATATTACAAAAACGGTTGCAAATACACTACCCCAAACTACCAAATCTCACTAATCCAGATTTCCTGTTAATATATGCTCCATCTAATTCTTATTGTCTTTTCCTGAATTATTTGAAAGCAAACTGCAGACATGTTGTCCCATAACCTCTAAATACTCCAGTGTGTATCTCCCCAAATCAGACACGCTCTCACCTAATCGCCATGTAATACTCTCAGCCAGGATATTGATATAACACTATGGACCCATCCACAGACCCCACTGAAATTTCTTCAACTTCTCAATAATGTTTCTTTCACTTTTTGCTTCAGGATCCTATCTAGGAATGTGCATGGAATTTATTCATCATATCTTTGCTCTCCACCAATCTGAAATAGTTATTCAGTCTTTCCCTGCCTTTCGTGTCCTCCGTAACTTTTATTAAGAGTATTGGCCTTACATCCTGTCAGATGTTGCTCTATCTGGTCCTGTTCAATATTTCCTAACAATCATACTCAGGTCATGGTTCCTTGGCAAGAATATCACAGAAACAATGCTGTGCTCTTCTCAATCTAACCACAGGTAATGTTTTACCTGATGACCTGATTATGTTGGTGTCAGGTTTCTCCACCTTAAAGTCATTGTCTTCCCTTTGTAATTCGCTGGAGTTTTGTAGGATATATTCTAATATTATGCCAAAATTTTTATGTTTCTTAGAACTTCATCCATCAGGTTTAGCCTCATTGATAGATGAATCCTGTTTGAATCAATCACCACTGTCACAGCTGCCAAATGACAATTTTCAATTTCAGTCATTTCTTCTGCATTTATGAGTTGTCATTCTTCTGCTAAAAAAAAGAGCTCGTACATCTCTCCCATTTATTTTATTGGCATTTACTTATTTATATTGTGGATCCATATTTTATTCAGTGGATTATAATCTGTTACTTTCATTACTTGTTTTTGTGATATTTGCCAATGAGAGCCCCTTTGAGATGGCTCTCCTGAATTCTCTTGATATACTCCATCGCTCTTTGAGTGCTTTCTTATTTTCTGGTGTAAAAGACATTAAATGTTCTTGTACTTTCTTTATCTCACCCTGGAATTAGCCATTTCTTCAGGGAACCCTATTCCTTTAATGTGGGTGGTATTTAAAAACCAGGATCTGGGTCTTAGTGTGCCCACTGCCAGCAGGTATCAGTGCTTCTAGGACCTCTAGTTCAGCAAACAGGTAGGAAAGAAACTCATTTACATACATACATATATATACTTACATATACACATACATCTAGAAATATTTCTATATGTATATATTTTTAAAACATGATTTCATTAAAAATGATAAAATTTACATCAATATTAAAAAATCGTGTTATCTGAAAGACATCATTAAGAAAATAAAAGAGCATGCCACGCAACTGGATAAAATATTCACAATACATATTTATGACAAAAGTCTTCTATTCAGAATATATAAAGAACCTTTATATTTTAATAATAAGATAAATGACCCAATTAAAAACGGGCTTGTGGTTTGAATAGGTACTTCACATAAGAAGATATACAAAAGGTAAGTAAGGACATTAAAAGATATTCAACCTCATTAGTCATAAGGGAAATGCAAATTGAAATAACAAGGATATATCACAACACCCCCTCCACTAGAATGGTTAAAAATAAAAAGCCCAACTGTGGTGAAGATGTTGATGAACTGGAACTCTCATGTTTTTCAGTGCCATATGAAATAAACATACACTTAATATATGGCCCCAAAGTTCCACTTCTAAGTGGTAAAGTAAGTAAATACTTCCAAGTATTTGCCAAAAAGAATGACAGCATTTGCCCACACAAAGATTTGTACATAAATGCTCATAACTGCTTTCTTAAAAAAATAGCAAAAATTTGAACCAACCCAAATGTCTACAAACAGTTGAATAGATTAAAAACAATGATGTTGTATCCATAAAGTGGAATATTACTCAACAATAAAAATAAATGAACTACTGATGCGTGCCTGGGTGAATCACAAAAACATGGAAGTGAAAGAAGACAGGCAGAAAAGAGTATATATGGTATTACTGCATTCATGTGAAATTGTGGAACAGATGAAGCTAGTATATAGTGACAGACATCTACAGTGGTAGAGCGGTGGTTGTACAGGGCAGAGGGTAAAGGGCATAAATCCACAGTAAAGGGATACCAAGAAAACTCTGGAGATAATGGAAATGGATTGTCACCGAAGATCTTCTCACATCTGCTATACATATTGAGTATGGTGATTTGTCATAATTGATTTCACTATATTCTTAAGTGCATTTCATTGTGTGTAAATTACACCTCAGTTCGGTTGACTAAAAACCAATATGACTTCATACTGGTTAGTCCATTTCCAATCCTACACATCTGGTGCTTTCCAGCCTACCCCATTCCATGATTGGGAGTACCTTTTCCAGCTGTGAGAAAGCCCTCATGTATTTGCCACTTTGCTCAATCAATTATCATTTGCTCAATGCATCCCATCTCCCAAACATGATACCTCATACTCTGCATCCTGGGGGCCCCATGCACTTCATAGATTCTTGCACCCCACCTCAACCTGCAGCCAAGCAACTAGCCAATTGCTGATTACTTCTTCTGGGAAAAGAAGGTGGGAAAAGATAGTAAGAGCTAATTGCTGTAGTTTAAAGTTTTATGCTCTTCTCTACATTGTGTTTTCACTGATTTCTTTTTTCTTTTTGTCTTTGTCTCTCATTGGAAATTTCCGTATGGAGTTTTATATAGAGACATGGGATGGTCCGACTGGCGAGTTGTGGAGATTCCCTCAAATATGAATATCTCTGGGGCTATGGGTGTATCCACGAGTTCTGCAACCTCTCGTCTGAGCATAAGCAGTGGGGGTAGAACACACCTGAGCGTGAGAGACTGAGGGGCAAGGAGTACACTGGGGCTGGCGCCTCATCCTCCAGTGTTCAGACTTTCCCTCCGTTCCTCTGAGTTCAAACCCAAGCCCCACTGGCTTCTGCTTTGTCTGGGCTGTCAGAGTCTAGGGCTTCCCATTAGAATAAGCCTCCAGGCTCCTGCTCAGGATGGGTTTTTTACCTAGCTGGGTGGGGGTGGTATAGAGGTGGAAAGATCCAACTGCCCTCCTGGTGGACTTTCATCTTACCCTGTGTTCACCCTTTGTGCCCACACTGTAGCTAGTGTTCTCGAGTCTGAAGCCTCTCAGGGCTCTCAAAGGCAGTGTGTTTGCTGCTTTTGCATGTGTCTGATTTTTCTTCTGCATGCTTGTTAGCTGGTAGCTGCTTCTCTGATGAGTTAGTTCCTCTCCTCCCTGTGCTTTCCATATTTAAAAAAGAACGCTGCAATTTGCTTGTCTGCTTCTGTCTACTCCCCCATTCTGTTTGTTCCCGTAGGTTATAGCTTCCGCTCTTTTTGTCATTTCAGTGGATCTGGGGATAGAGAAGAGATAAACATGTATGATACACTTGCCTTGCTTTAAGAGACCACTTACGATCACTTAAAATGTATGTTTTTCTCAACTAGTTCTTCACTCTAAGAATTCTGTCTCTCCCTAAAACAAATTGAATTTCTCTAAACTTTTATACAAAACAATTGCCCTAGCACGGTCAGGAAACTCTTTTAACTATTAGTAGCTTGCTGGCTTTTTTTCCCCAGCAGTATTTGATAAATGTTGTCATTGTTTACCTTTAAATCATGATCTGAAGGCTCTTTATAAAATTCTGTCAGAAATATCATGGCAATGTCTCTACTGTCTGGTCTGTCTCTGATAAATCCAGCTTGGGTTCTTCTTTCATCTCCTTAATCTGAGCACTGTTGAGATGTCTGATAGAGGGTGAGCATAAAAAACAATGTGAAGGCAAGGTCAAAAAGCTCAAAACAACTGGTCACTTCAGCAATAAATGTCAGTCTATTTCACAACTTGGCCTCGTGGACCCAAATTTAACTTCCACAAAGTAGTTTAAATTTGTTTCATCATGAATTGATTAATTGGTTCAATTAAATGTCCAGACTGGTTTGGATGTGGATGAGCATAAACACACACTCTTTGTGTGCTGAAGTCCTGGGTATGACGGGTCACCTGGCATATTTTTCAGGTTGATTAAAGGCCAGGGGTAGCCTGAGTCTGAGGATGGGGTTGGTAAGGGTGCATATGTGTTCTTCACTGAAGACCTAGTCCTCACTGCCATTCCTCCAGCCGCTTGTCAATACGATATAGCTGAGAGGTCCAAAGTCTACACTCCAATATGAAACTAACTGGGAGAGCCTCACCTATAAGTGACCTATTAAAGCCTTCTGGAGTATTCTCCCTCACTTCCTCTCTCCCTCAGTTGTGAATGAATCTAGAGAGATGCTAAGTTCAAAGGCCTGTGCACCTCTGAGCCTGCCCAGGGAAATCATCTTCGGGGTTTCTCAGAAGTTTTCCTGCACTTGCTCCCTGGATGCTCTTGCAACTTCACACAGTGCACTAAAGAACCTTCCGGCACAGGCACCATTTAGAGAACTCATTAAAAAGAAACAGCTGGAGAGTTGCCTTAGACATCTCGGCAAAGATTTAAAAAAACTTTTTAATTAATCTCCATGGAATAGAAACTATTTCAGGTTTTAAAAAGTAAATGTCAGAAAAAAACTCTCCTTGCGGGGTTCATTAAAACTTTGCCTCTATTAATTACAGCAGCAGCGCTCGCGGCAGGCGCCTGCTCAAGAGACCACAGGACACTTGGCCTTTGGGGAAAAAGTCTTTGTTACTCAGCTGCAGGCCTCAGATTTGATGTTTAAATGGAGTGTGGGGACACCCTCCTTGGAGACTGGAGCCCCAAACATCTTATCAATGGATTGAGCTCTTTTCAAATTCACACATTGAGATAAAAATAGTAACCCAAATAAACTACAATACATTCTAGTCATTCTTACCAATCATCAAAATAACATTTAAAAGTGAGTATTACCTCTCTCTTCATAAAAGAAGAAGCAAGTTCAGCTAAGTTAAATAACTCCCCCAAGGTCCTATAAGTAATAGCCCCAGAATTTAAAACTGATTCCAAACCCTTTTCCACTTTTCTGCTGACAGAGTCTAGCATGAAGGCAAGCAGGCTCTTTCAAGACCTGCTCATAGTCCCTAGTTCAATCATCCAAATAACCAGCTGGAGTACTTTTTCCTCAGAAACAGCAAGGAAGACAAAACAGGGCAGCACTAACTGAAGATGTGATGATACAGGATACAAACTAGAACTTACTCAAATTAACATTGCTCCAATTTTAACACATCATGCTGCTAGCATACGTCTGTCCCAGTTGCTATCAACCCCAGAACTAACTCCACCACCCGCTTGACATATATTCAGTTCAGTCACCTTTGCTGATGCACTAGTACAATAGAACCTTTCTCAACAGATAGATACTAAATTGGTGCTAAATTACTCAACTCTTCCAGTTCTTCTGTAAGTCTTAACTAAGGCCCACGGCATGGGAATTCTTGAGCTTAATAAGCTACACTATTGGTCTAGGTCCTCCATAGTAGATACCAAGATAGATTAGATGGGCAAAAAATGTGTTGTGAAAACATCATGAGGAAAAATGTGTAGAAATCCGGGGATGGATGGGGGAGCCATTGGATGCAGCTGTGATTCCTGTGAAGGGAGATAAAAGGAAGTGAGCAAGGCATAAGAATCACCGAGGTTCACAGTGGGAAAAAGATGGCATTAATTATGGTCATTTGAGGAAAGTTTAATAATGGGACTATTTACAAAGGTATATGCAGGGTTTGGGAAAACCACAAAGGAAGGTGTAAGATCCCAGGAAAGTGCAGGATCCAGAGCTGGTAGTAAAACTCCTTTACAAACTCTGGACCTAAAGAAGAGGGGATTGCTTTTACTGGAACCAGGAGACAAGGAGGGCTGTGTGGAAGGCTGGCCTGATAGGAATTGGAATCTTGAGCCACCTTGAGGCCAGTCCACACTGATCCTGCAGGAAATAAAGAAATGCTGGACCTCACTCTCCTCCCTCTCTTGTCTCTTGCCTTTGATTGCAATAAGCCAGACCCAACAGGAAGCCAGAGGCAGCAGAGCCCCATGATATAATTCTTACAGATTTGTCTTTTTAGGGCACAGGACAGGGTAGAGAAAAGTGTAGTGCGGTAGTGGAGCAAAGAATGCCAACTAATAAATGCAAAAAGCAGTGACAGAATTACAAAATCACCATTTTGCAGCCAACTTAATAATTTATTCGAGCAGTCAATGAATGCTAAAATAATTGGCTGAAAATATCTTAGGAGATAGGATCCTCACACAGTCTCCAAGATTCATGCTGCTGAGTACTTATTATTTACAAAGGAGGAAATGGTCCCTTTACAAAGGAAAAATCTGGTAGAAATCATTTAGCCAAATCACCAAACCTAGCATTATCAATGAGGGGGCACTCTGCCATCATGTGCCCCCTGACATGATGCACTGAGAAGAACACAACGTCGCCTGTGTAGAATTCTACCCAAAAAAGTTTTATCTGATTCTAAATATGAGGAATCCACATTTCAGGACTTTCTACAAAACAATTAGCCTGGACTCTTCAAAGACTGACAATGACATGAAAGAAAAAGAGTAAGAGACTATACGAGATCAAATGAAACTAAAAAGGTAAGCAACTAAATGCAGTGCACAATCTTTAATTAGACTCTGAATTGAAAAACAAAACTCAAAGAGCCATTTTTAGATAATATTACTGTATCAGTGCTAAATTTCATGAGTGTGATAATGATAATTTAATATTTATTCTTAGGAAATAACTTGCTAAACTACTCAGGGGTGAATAGGGTGTGTGTGTGTGAGAACATATGTTCTATTAAGATTCACTCATAATGTCTAAAGTGTACTTTTAAATGATTCAGTATTTATATACACCTGCTGATGCATGTATATGAATATCTACATCTGTATATCTAGCTAGCTAGCTAGCAAAAAGCAATATAGATAGAAGATTGATAGGCAGAAAATGTCAAGATATTAGCAATTAGGAACTGGCAAATATGGAAGAATATGTGGGTGTTCATTAAATTATTCTTTCCAAAAGTCTGTATATGGAAAAATTTTACAGTAACAATTGGGAAAACAGAAAAAGTCAAATTAATCTACTCATGATAAAAACTCCCATCAAACTAGGAATAGACAGAAACTCCCTCAAACAGTGGAAGACTGAATGATTTTCCCTTAAGAACAGAAACAGGGCAAGATATCTACTGTCACCACTTTCATTCGACACTGTACTGAATACCCACAATCATAGTGTCTGAGGATAAAGACATTCTTCTTCTTCATTTCCAGTCCGCACAACTTTTATTTCCTCGTCTTGCCTCATCGCACTTCCTGACCCTTCAGCACTGTACTGAATGACTGTGTTTATGCTTCTTCTACCTTCTTGACCATACCATGTAAATTGTGATACCTGTACTGGCATCCTTGTCTACTAATTCCATCATCTGACTCATTTCTAGGTCAGGTTTTATAGTTTTCTGGATCAGAGTTTCCTGACTTTTTGCATGCCTGAAAATACTTTATTAGATTAAAGGCATTGTAGTTTTATGTTGTTATACACTTGATATTTTCTTAAATTTCCTTTCAATATTTTTGAGTTTTCTTCAGTAATGCACTAAGTATGTGGAAACAGTGTGTTCCTTTTGAGGCTTACTAGCCATCTTTGATAGGTCCACAACAGCCTTTAATTTAGGGCTTTTTAAATTCCCACTATTGATTCCAACTATTGATGCTATTATTTATTCCTGCTTTCTAAGGACTGTACTCAATGGCTCATGTGTCAAGAGGTATTTCACTCCAGCTGATGGGGACATGGACTATTCCTGGTCCTGTGTGAACTCTGAGAATAACTGTTCCCTGGTTGTTTCTAGTGGTTTCTCTCCCAGCCCCATTAGTTTTCTTTCTTTTTTTTTTCTTTTCTTTTTTCTTTTCTTTTCTTTTCTTTTCTTTTCTTTTCTTTTCTTTTCCTTTCTTAACAGGTTGATGAAATCCCTCAGCTTTCATTTGTCTGGGAAAGTCTTTATTTCTCCTTCATGTTTGAAGGATAGTTTTTCAGGATATAATATTCTATTGTTAAGGTTTTTTGGTTTTTTTATCTTTAGCACTTTGAATACATCATGCCACTCTCTCCTGGCCTGTAAGGTTTCCACTGAGAAGTCTGCTGCCAGATATATTGGAGCTCCTTAATATGTTATTTTTTTTTCTTTTTCCTTCCTTACCTTAGGACCTTTTCTTTATCCAGGATCTTTAAGCTTGATTATTAAATGCCTTGAGGCAGCCTTGTTTGGGTTAAATCTGCTTGGTGTTCTATGACCTTGTGGAACCTGAATATTGATATCTTTCTCTAAGTTTGGAAAGTTCTCTGTTATTATTTCTTTGAATAAATTTCCTACCCCAATCTCTTTCTCTACCTCCACTTTAAGGCCAATAACTGTTAGATTTACTCCTTTGAGGCTATTTTCCAGATTGTGTCGACATGCTTCATTCTTTTTTGCTCTTTTTTCTTTTCTCTTCTGACTATGTATTATCCAATAGCCTGTCTTCAAGCTCACTAATCCTTTCTTCCACTTTGTTAATTCTGCTGTCGAAAGACACCAACATATTTCTCAATTTGTCAATTGAACTCTTCAGCTCCAGAATTTCTGCTTTTATTTTTATTATTATTATTTCAATCTCTTCATTAAATTTCTCTGAGGGGCTTCTGAATTCTTTCTCTGTGTTGTCTTGAAGTTCACTGAGCTTCTTCAAGACAGCTATTTTGGATTCTTTGCCTGAAAGGTCACATATTTCCATCATTCTGGGGTTGGTCAGTGGTACCTTATTTAGTTCATTTGGTGAGGTCACATCTTCCTGCACATTCTTGATGCTTGTGGATGTTTGTTGATGTTTGGGCATTGAAGAGTTAGGTATTTAATTTCATCTTCACAGTCTGGACTTGTTTGAACCCATCCTTCTTGCGAAGGCTTTCCAGATATTCAAAAGGAATTGACTATGGTAGTCTAAGTTTTTGGTCACTGCAGGTGTATCAGCACTGAGGTGCCTCAAGTCCGGTAGTGCTGTGACTCTTCCAGACTCCTGGTGGTACCGCTTTGGTGACCTTGGGTAAAATAAAAGATAATTCCCTGTATTACCAGGCAAAAATCTCTCACTCTCTTCCCTCAGTTTCTGTGCTGGGATGATGGAGTTGGGGGATGAGTAGAGCTTTCTTGTGCTTAGGAACATTGCACAGTACTTCTGTACTACAATTGAGGGCCACATTAAACAGTGAAATTACCAATAAAAAGCACAAAAATATGGAAAATCTGGTACCAATTAGCCCACAGAAAGAACACTAGTTTGTAATATAAAAGCTGAAACAAGAAAGCAGAGCATCAGCTTTTTGACCTCAGCTGGAAACATGCACATTTGGTGACTAAAACTTTTTGCCATTCTAGGCATGTCTTTGAATGACTATAAAAGTACCCTGAGTATTGATTTGGGGTTACAAATAAATTTTAGCAAGTAGGCAAATTTACAAATACAGAATATGCAAATAATGAAAATAGTCTATATCTACAAAAATATTCTTCAAGAAAAAAGAAAAAAACTGGGGAACAGCTAATAAAAAACAATCACAAGACAAATTTTATTTCTTTGTAAAATTTTTAAGAAAGGATGCTCTTGTCTTTATAAATTAAGAAGACCTTTCAGAGACTCAAGACTTATCAGAGACTCTATAATTTAGGGTACATAAGTTGATGTAGTAGATGGAAATGAGGTATGAATAAATAAACTTTAAAGTAAAAGTGAAAAACTATGCAAAAATACTCCAGAAATGAAGTTGAAATTGAAATGGGCATAAGCAGAACAGAGATACTGCTGAAAACACACTAAGAAATACTGAGCATATAAATAATAAAAGGAAGCATAACCAACATTAAATAGAAGATTAAAATGAATTAGCAACGCTTTTGGAGAAAGATCTTGATCAAAAGAGGAAAATGTGAAAGTCGTACATACCAGTATGAAAACACTAGTCAAACCCAGATAAATTGGGGCTAGGAGAGCATGAAGGAGAGAAACTTATGTTTTCATGTCTGAGGTAAGAAAACTGTCTTAAGCACTTTTTAAAATAACCCCCAAGAAATTCTCTTATGTCCTTCACACATCTCACACTTTGCATGGCTTGCATGTTTCTCATGTATGCACATATTTTTATGAAAAAGTTTATCATTAGACATTCTTTAGAACAGCAATAATTCAGATAAGATGCTTCCAAAAGAACACTTGCCCAGTAACAGCATCTCTGCCAATGAACTGATGACAACTCTGGCTTTGAGCCTCTGAATCCAATAAACTCTGTTTCCAAACAGCTTACATGAACTTCTCCCTTTTGTCAAAAAATCTTTCCTCTATTCTTCCCTCACTGGATGAACTTGTGGCTTGCTATAGGGCATTATAGATTACAATCCTCTTTATTCACTCTCAAATAAATTTATTATATTATAAGATATTCTTCTCTGATGTCTTGTTTTTTAGGTTGACAGCAGGAAAATGAAAGGCATGGAAGATAGGCATAGGAGATCAAAGGCATTCATTTTCTGTCTTAAATAATAAGATAAAAGTATTTGAAAATATAATTCAAGAAAAATTTTCTTAAGTAAAAAAAGGCATAAATCTAGAGATTGAAAAGGCAAACTATGTCCCTGGGAAGTTAACAAAGAATGGCAAGAAAATGACCCATCTCTACTAAAAATAGAAAGAAATTAGCTGGACAACTAAAAATATATAGAAAAAATTGGCCAGGCATGGTGGCACACACCTGTAGTCCTAGCTACTTGGGAGGCTGAGGCAGAAGGATTGCTTAAGCCCAGGAGTTTGAGGTTGCTGTGAGGTAGGCTGACACCATGGCACTTTAGCCTGGGCA
>RJWJ010027352.1:0-22276 GCA_004363605.1 Indri indri
TAGATGGCCACCTTGCTGTTGTATCCTCACGTGGTGGAGAGAACAAGCTCCAGTGTCTCTTCCTATAAAGACACTAATCCTCTAGTACCAGGGCCCCACCCTTATGACCTTATTTAACCTTAATTACCTTCTTTGAGGTCCTATCTCCAAACAGTTACATTAGAGGTTATTTCAACATGTGAAATTTCAGGGGACACAATGTAGACCATAACATACAATATATCCAGAATAACTACATATAGATGAAAGGTTTAAGTACATAAAAATGATTGAATAAAAATCTTATAAATGTTCAGGGAACTACATGTACAATCTGGGACCTCAAAACCTTGCTAACCATAGCTAAAGAGCCAGGAGATATAAAAGGAAGGCTAGGCATATTTACCCATGGGTGTGGCAGGTGCTTTCTGGGGGATGGGCACACTTGTAGTGATGACTTGGGTGGTGCAAAGCTAATATATGTAACCAACACATTTGTACCCCCGTAATATTCTTAAATTAAAAAAAACCAGAATCAATGGACAAAATCAATAATAGATAAGAAAAAATGTAGTATGACTAATAGATCAAGAGGTAATATCTATAACATAAAAATGTGCTTATAATTTGACAAGGAAAAGGTGGTAAATAGGAAAATGGATTTGAAAGGGCAGTTCAATACTCTTTTTTATTGAAGTCTAACTTGCATACAGTGAAGCGCTTAATGAATGTTTACATGTGTGTACAACTGTGTACCTACCATACTAATCAAAATACGGAATACCACCAACACCTCAAAAGACTCCTTCCTGCCCTTTCCTAGTCAATATCACCACCCCAGAGGTTACTTATATTCTGACCCTATCATTATAGTTTAATTTTGTCTGTTCTTGAACTTTCATCACATAGTATATACTTGTCTCAGGTAGGGTCCAATCAGAAGACGTAAATTACTGGCTCCTTTCACTCAACCTAGTGTGTGTGATATTCGTTTATGTTGTTGCATGTTTGGGGGGGTTGTTCTTTTTTATCGCTTTGTGGTATTCCATACCAAATTTTATCTATTTTTCTGTTGCTGGAAATTGGGATCATTTCTAGGATTTGACTATTATGAATAAATTGCTATGAGAATTCTGTACATATCTTTTGGTGGACATATGCACCCATTTCTCTTGTGGACACAGGGATAGAATTGCTTGGCTACTTGTGACCCAGTAGCTCCAAATTCTTGCCAAAATTTGGCATTGGCTTTTTATTTTTAACTCTTCTGGGGATCATGAAGTGGTGTCCCCTTGTGGTTCTAATTTGCCTTTCCCAATGTTGAGCTTAATGGCCATTTGCAGATGTATTGGATATCCTCCTTTGTGAAGTGCCTATTCAAGTCTCTTGCTTATTTTTAGTTGGGTTGATGAAGTTCAAAAAAACACGTTTTCTGGTTCTAAGTTCTTGTCAGATATGCGCATTGAGAATTTCTTCTGGTCTGGCACTTGCCTGTTCACTTTCTCTGTCATTTCTTTTGATGAATAGTAGGTCTTAATTTTAATGAAATGCGAGTTATCTTTTATTTTCTATGTCCCGCTTAAGAAATTTTTCCATTTCCCAAGGGCATCAAGATATTCTCCTAGGTTCTCTTCCAGAAACTTTATATTTTTTTCTTTTATATTTAGGTATGTATTCTACCTGAAATTAATTTTTGATGTGAGAAAGAAGTCAACTAGTATTTTTTCTTATGAGTAGTCGCTTGCTTCAGAATCATGTATTGAAAATACCACTCAATAATTACACATTGTGTATTTCAAAATTGCTAAAAGGGTAGATTGCAAATGTTTTCACCACAAAGAAATGGTAAGTATGTGAGGTGATGGACATGTTAATTAGCCTGATTACACAACGTATACATATATCAAAACATAACATTGTACTTCATAAATATATATTATTGTTAATTAAAAATAAAATTTTAAAAAGTTTTAAAATAAAAAAGACATTAGAAATATCATTCTTTCCCCACTGAGCTGCATTGAGGCCCAAGCAATAAATCAAGTAACAATGTACGTGAATATCTATTTCCGAATCACTGCTGTCTTCCATTGTTCTATTTATCTGTCATTGAACCAATACCACAGCCTCATTATTTATTGTAACTTAATAGCAAGTATAGAAATCCGATAGTCAAAGTCCTTGAAATTTGCTCTTTACAATGTTCCTAACTACTCTAGGTTTTTTTCAACTTTCATACAAATCGTGGAATTACCTTGTCAGTTCACACACATACACACCCCTTCTAGGCTTTTGATGGGGATTGCATTAATCTGTACATCAATTTGAAGGAAATTGATAACTTTATTTTAGTAAGTCTTCTAAATGATGAATATATGGAAATATTGCACTTGTAGGATTTGATATTTTTTGATGTTCTTGTAATGTTATTGTTTTTCAAATTTTGTTTTTTAATTGTTTGCTGCGGAATGTAGAAATACACTTGATTTTCATACACTGACCTTATATTCACTGACCTTGTTACATTTGCTTATTAATTTTAATAATTTCTTTGTAGGATCTTTTGGATTTTCTACTTGCACAATTCAATGCAGTTGAATGAAAATAATAATAGTGGAAATCTTTGTCTTGTTCCCATGGTCATATTTCACCATCGAGTATGTTACTTAAGGTATTTTTTGAAGATATCCTTTATCAGATTAAAAAATCTTTTTTGCAATTCCTCATTTCCTGAATTTTTCTTTATTTTTAAAAGTGAATGAATGTTCAATTTTATCAAATGCTGTTCTGCATCTTTTGAGAAAATGGTAATAATTTTTGTCTTCTGTTTATGAAGACAAATTAACTTTGCCTTCCTATAAAAAAAACCTGTTACATAATTTGTTTGTTATTGTTATTTTATTTTTGTTATCGTTACTTAGGATTTAACTACTTCTATTATTATTTCACAAGAGAGGCTGGCATGCAATTTTTTACAGTGTTTCTTGTAATGTTTATTTCTTCAAGGCCTTCCTGTAATAAAGAAAAATAGCCAGTGAATTAGACTTGGTAATATTTTGTTTTGGATTGTTGCTTTTATATTCACGAAGATCCTCATCTACCTTCTGTTTCTTAAAATGTTCTTGTCAAGTCTTAGGACAAGGTTATGCTGAACTCATAATAGAAGCTAGCAAGTATATTTTCTCTTGTAATTTTTTGGCTTTTATTTTTATTATTTTCTTTTACTTTCCTTGGGCTTAAGTTAGTGTTTTTTCCAGGTTTAGTGAGTTGGAAGCCTATATCACTGATTTTCAACTTTTCTTCTTTTTCTAATATATACACGTAAATATTTACTTCCCCTCTAGGTCCTACTTTAGCTTCATCTCGTACATATTTGGTATTTGAAATATTTAGTATTCAGCTAAAAATATTTTCTAAATTACGTTTTGATTTCCATTTTGACACACGGGTTATTAGGAGTGTTATTTAATTTTCAATCATTTGGAGATTTTCTAGGTATCCTCCCACTGTTGAGTTCTAATTTAATTCCATAGTTATCAGAATATTCACTTTATTGCCTTCCTTGGAAATTTTTTGAGACTTGATTTTTAGCTCAGAGTATAGTCTGTTTTGGTACATGTTCTATGTGTGCTTGAAACAGATTTTGCATTCTTGGAGGCATTCAATTGGGTTAGGTTTTTTAATCATATTGTTCAAACCTTCTATACCCTTGTTAAGTTTTATGATTAATTTTTTTCTGTCATTGACTAACAGATGTATGTTAAGATTTCCAACCCTTATTGTGGTTTTGTCTACTTCTCCCATTGGTTCTGTCTACTTAAAATTTATGTGTTTTCAAACTATATTATTAAGTACTATAAACGTTAGGATAGCTCTGTCTTCCTGTTGAATTGACTCTTTTATTATTATATTGTATATCCCACTTTTCTCTCATAACAACTCTTTCCTTCAAGTACCTTTTGCTGATATTAATATAGCCATAGATGCTTTTTTTGCTTAGTGTTTGAATATTGAATGATATATAGTTTCCAGCCTTTTACTTCTAACCTGTTCTTTATGTTTAAAATGTATTTCTTATAATCAGCACATAGGTAGGCCTTGCTTTGTTTCTGGCCTGATAATCTTTTAATTGGAGTGTTTATTTTATTTTCTTTTAATGTAGTTACTGATATAATTGGGGTTAAGTTTGTCAAATGTATCATCTTGCTATTTGTTTATGTGTCCTTTCTGTTCTTTGTTCTATTCCTCCCTATTTAGCACTTTTTGGGTATTTATCATGCATTTTTATTAGTCTATTTTATATACTCTAATTTTGGGGGGTCACATCTTTCAATATCTCCACTTATCTCTTTCCTATTATTTTGTTATTATTACCTCTTATTTCCCTCAACATGTTGTAATTTTCACAAGGCATTGTTATTGTTGCCTTGAAGGGTCAATACATTTTTTTCAAGTGACCCTCGTATTTACTCTCTCCATTGCTTTTCATTCCTTCTTACAATTTCACAAATCCATCTGGAATAATTTTCCTTTATTTTGAAAAACTTCATCTCTTGTCGTGCGAGTCTTCTGATTGCAGATTCTCTCCATTTGTGTTTGTCTAGAAACGCGCCTTCATTTTACCTTCATTTTTGAAGAGCGTTTCCTCTGGGATAGAATTCCGGGGTGGCAATTATTTTCTTTCAAAGCTCTTAAGAAGCTGTTCCTTTGTTTTCTAGCTTTCGTGGTGCTATGGTTTGGATATCTCTTCCCTGCAAAACTCGTGTTAAAACTTAATCTGCAACGTGGCAGTGTTGAGATGTGGGGTCTGCAAAAGGCGACTGGGTCATGTGAGCTCTGCCCTCAGGAGTGGATTCATCCATTCGTGGATTAATGAATTAAATAGTTAATAGATCATTGGGTTGTCATGGAGGTGAATCGGTGGTTTTATAGTAAGAGCATTAGTATGCTCAGCTTCCTCACCACGCGATACTCTGTGCTGCCTCTGGACTCTTACAGAGTCCTCCCAGCAAGAAGGCCGTCCCCAGGTATGGCCCCTCAACCTTGGCCTTCGCAGCCTACAGAACTGTAAGAAATAAATTCCTTTCTCTATAAATTACCTAGGTTCAGGTATTCTTTATAAGCAACAACTAAGATACATAGTATCTATTGATGAGTGAATTATCTTTCTCATTTTTCTTTCTCTGAAGGCAATTTCATCTTTTGTTCGAATTTTTTAAGATTTTCTCTCCAACATCGGTGCTCAGTTTGGCTATGACATTATTTTTCTTTGAGTTTTCTGTTTTTCTCGAACGTGGGTATTGATGTCTTTTATCAGCCTTGGAAACCTGTCAGCCATTATTTCTTCCACCCGATTCTCTTCTTCTGGTATCCCAATTACATCCGCATTAGGCCTTTTGACCACATCTCACAGCTCTTTCGTGCTCTCCTTTATGTTTTGCATTATTTTTCTCTTTCTGTGATTTGATTTAGATCATTTCTATTGATTGGCCTTTGAGTTTCCTCATCCTGTGTCTGCTGTTAAACCACCCAATTAGTTCTTAATTGCAGATTTTGCGTTGTGCAGGTCTTGAACGTCCATTTGATTCTGATTGTTCTTGGCTGTCTGTTAACATTTGAGTAGTGTGAAGTAGTTAATATTGACAAATAGTGAGCTGTCTCTCATGGGTAAGGTTTGTTGACAGGTGAGCTTTGCCAAAGAGCGTTTGTGTAGGGAACCATCCAATTTGGTGGGCTACTTTCACATGTCAGTATTTGTAGGTCACTTCTCTTGGGCTTGCCAATTCCTTCTGCAGACAGGAATTTTCTAATTTCCTAATTCCTTTTGGGAGACAAGTGCGATTACGGGGCCAAGGTGCCTTATCATTATCTGTCTGTCTGTCTATCTTTTAACCCTCCCTCTTGCAACTCTTGTAATTCTCTGCCTTCTGCTGTGTCTCCTGCGTAGGAGGGCAGATTATCTCCTGCTTAAATGGGGGAGAGGGAGTCACTTTGCTATTGTGAAGTTAATGAGGAATCCGGGGGATCTAACTTCTCTTTTAAGTAGAGCTTCAAGGAATTCTGCTTTTGTTCCTACCTACATTCCCAGGAATCAGGGACCTCAATTTTGTAAGCTCTCCAGGGTTTATCCAAATGCGTATTAGTGTTTTATTTTGTTTTTATTTGGTCTTCCCTACCTCAGGATTTTGGGTCTCAGCTTTCTTTAGTTTGCTTAGTTCCATTTTGAAAAATTGTATTCTCATTTCTCACCTGATGTTAGATTTTCTCTTGATCACTTTACCTTCTGGGTGTATACAATATTTATTATTTTATTAATGCTATGGTAAAGTTCAGGAAGGCAATAGAGACAGACTATGTTTAAACTGAAGCCTACTTTAAATTTATTTTAGTTACTGTATTCTTAATTTAATTTCTGACATATTTTATTCTTTTAAAAACACTTCATTGGTTCTTTTCCTCACAAAGTTCTACCTTTTCATGTGATTTCTATCCTTTTATTTTCTCTCTCCAGTCATTTTAAATATAACTGTGTTAGGATCTCATACACATTGTTCCCTCATTTCAAATTCTCGAGGGTGCTAAAGCTCTTGTTTGCTGTGTCTGCTGAATCACTCCCCTGGTGGAAAATTACCTGACGTAGTTTGTAGTTATTTTTCTGGGAGCTCATCGTCTTTGGGGATTGTTTTTTTCCCGGGGTAGTCTAATGACACCTGTGTTAGAAAACTTTCTCCCGAGTGTGGTTTTGCATTAGTTTCTTCTGTGTTCTCCAAAAATATTTACCAGTATAGAGTCAATTGCAGGTCAGTTTCTTGAACTGAGGATCCTTATACATGAGGAAGGTATATGTTCAGATTTCATATTTACATGTAGCTCAGATTTGAGATTTTATGTTCTCGTGGGAAGTTTCCTTTTCCTACTCCAGCACTAAAACATTTCCTTATTCTAGTTGGCAAAATTTTTAACTTCCTCTTTCACTAAGGGCTTAGATCTTCGAGAAGCGTGGCTCTCAGTTTTAGCCCGAACTCCTGCATGGACATGAAAATTCCAGCCCCCTTGCCCCGACCCAGTGTCGTGGCATGTATCTGGTTCTGATTCCTCTTCAGGCTGCCCTCATACAGCATGAAACCTAAATCTCTCTCTTTAAATTTATTCCTTATGTTTGATACCTATTTATATCTCTCTTTTTCTTTTGAACTTAGCTATAAATTTTTGTGGGAGCATAGGGGAAGAGAAGGTTATATTTTATCTAAAATGTTAATGGTTTTTACTAGAGCGTGGGGATGGAGATGGAATGGTTGCATTATCTTAATTCAACGTTGTGCCAGAACTGGGAGATCTACATACTGTTACGCATCTTATTTTCCTTCCAACACTATATCTTGGAGTGTTTTCTATATTAGTACCTATCACTGTGTTTAATGATTACACAATATTCCATTGCATATATGACATACACACCACAGAGGATTTAACCACAGTCCTATTTCGTTGATCACAGCTTTTTGCTATTATGATATAAGCAACACTTTGCAGCGATGATCATTTCATGTATTTCCTTGTCTAAAAGAGAGAATAGAATCACTCGGTCAAAAAATATGTGCATCGCATTTTAAGAATTTGCAGATGCTTTCACAAAAATAGAGCTGTAACATCTTTTGTCCTTAGGGTAACATGCGATTTCTCTGTTGTGTGTCTCTCCTGAGAAGCATCCTTTGGGATCCGTGTCCAGGTGACTCTGACTTGAGAAGAAAGAAAGTAGTGCGGTTCTTGGGAAGTGACTAATCTGTTCGGAGCAGAAAGTAGTTGTTTTAAAACCACAGGTGACCTTTCCAAATTTTGAAAAACAAAACAAAGCAAAAAAACCCCCACATTTATAGATAGACTCTTTCCCAGGATCTTGGCGGATTGGATGGATTTCGAGGGCAAGATTCCATCATGCGTCATACCACACCCCTGTCCCCAGCTCTGACCCGACTCTCACACAGCAAGTGGCTGTCTCTAGGCAGCACCCTCTGCTTCTCATGGGGGAGGGAGGTGTTGGAGTCATAATGGGCTTCCCAGGGGGAGGAAGAGGATTTCCTCCTACTCTCTGCTCAGGAGATCAGCAGGGTTTTGGTTCTTTGCCTTTATGAAAGGTAACTGAAACCTGCATTAGGTGGACTAGAAACTTCTATGGATGGCAGGTTTCCCTCACAGAAACGCTTTCCCAGAAGGAGAGAAGAATGTGCTCCCAGAGCTGAGGGAGCTGAGGGACAGAGCCCTCATACAATTCATGATTATCATTTGAGTTTAAGGTGTTTGAAGAATATTTGTTCAACCTTCATTACGTATTTCTGTCCTCTGTGGGCATAAGGAGTAGAGGAAGGGAGCTGTTCTCAGAGGAACTGGATGCATTTTTTCATTTGCACCTGCATTCCCCACCTGCTCCATGTCAGTTTGCCGTGGGACCGTGCTGGGTATGGGAGGTCGTTACTCCTTCCAGACCATGGAAATTTACTGCATTGAGCTGATGATCTCCGATGACTTCTTACAATTGCGTGATCTTGGGAATGATTTCTTAACTTCTCTAACCTATTTTCTCCTTACCTGTAACTTGGGGATGACACTTGTGGTCCCCCCTTACCAGCAGGTAATAGGTTTCAAGACCCCCAGTGAATGACTAAAACTGAAGATTGTATAGAACCTCTACATATACTATGTTTTTTCCTATATATACATATCTATGATAAAGTTTAATTTATAAATTACGTGCAGTACTCTTGCACTTTGGGGCCATTATGAAATAAAATAAGGGTGTCTTGAACACAAACACTGCGATACTGTGACCGTTAATCTGATAACCAAGACGGCTACTAACTGCCTATGAGGTGATATATACCACATGGATATGCTGTACAAAGAGATGATTTATGGAGCAGGATGGCTTGAGACTTCATTATGCTCCCTAGAACAGCATGCAATTTGTAACTTATGAATTGTTTATTTCTGGAATTTTTCATTTAATATTTTTGGAGTGTGGTTGGCTTCAGAAAACTGCAATTGTGGAATGGATAGGAGGGGACTACTGCAGTATCCTCCTCATAGGGTGGTTGAAAAGATTAAATAAGATAAAGTGGGGGATTCACTTGCAGAGTATTCGAAGAATGCTTAATACAGTATGTATTTCATTTTCCTATGTGTTATTAATAATAGTAATTATTATCCTTATAGAGTATCAAGCAGGGTTTTTCCTATCATTCTAGAATTGTAGCTAAGTTTCAAAACTGATGAAAGAAGATGTTAAGTATCACATATTCCAAGTTTACGAAACTGCCATCAGTTGGTATCAGCCCCCACCTTGGAGGGCTAACTATATGGCGCCAGTCTAGACACTGTCTCTGACTCTCACCCTCTAGAGACCACAGCCGTTCAATGTTAGGTGGGGGCTACAAATGAGAAAAGCTGCTCTAGGGAAAAAAAACTGCTTGCGAAGAGAGGCTTTTTCCCATTGCTTGTCCTTTCATCCTTCCACCCAAGCCAAAGAAACAAAGGAGAGTATCTAAAGAGAATTACTCTTGTTTAGATATACCCACACTAACACCTCTGTCTTATGCACTGGGGCCCTGTATGAACTCTCCTAGGAATTTCTTCAAGCTATTGGATCAGCAGTGTCTAATGATGCTGAGAGTAAGAGAAAGAACCCAAAGAGAGATGGCAGAGCTGACCGAAATATGCCTCACCCTCTCCTCCAGCAAAGCAGTTCCATATTCCACAATTGGGTACGAATAAGCCATGTGAATTTCCTGTGGCTTAAAAGGAAACCACACAAGATAGCTGGGCTTGAGCTGTTTTGCTAAATGAAAAGATATTCACAGGAGATACAGATACTAAAGTTATTAGAAATGGACTTTAGAATATATTAATATGCCCAAAGAATTAAGCAATATGGAAATTTCCATCATAGAACTGGAAGCCAAAAACAACAAATTAAAAGTTTAAAATAAATAAATACAGTAACTAAATTTTAGAATTCAATTACTTGATTTAACTGCAGATTAGATGGGAATGAAGAGAGAATATAATGAACTGGAAGACTGATTTGAAGAAAAGTCCAGACTTCAGCATGAAGAGAAAAAATAATGTGGTATAGAGAAGAAAATGCAAAATATACAACACTGGCATGGAAAAGACTAACATGTATCAGGGAGATCACAGAGGAGAGGTGAGAAAGAATGAGGTGGAAGCAATATTTAAAGAGATATTAGCTGAGAATTTCCCCAAATGGATGAAAGACAAACTCAAGTCACAGATTATAGATGTTTAACTAATCTCTAGATGAGTAAATACAAAGAAAACACATGTAGGCACATTGGAGTAAGTAGTTTGGAAACCAAAGACAAATAGAAATTTTTTAAGGCAGCCAGAGCAAAGAGACACATTATGTTTAAAAGAGCAACAGTAGGATAGCTTGTGTCTCAATAGAAATGAAAGTTCAGAACACAATAGAAAAAAATTTCGAAGTGCTAAAATAAAATAACTGCCAACTTAAAATCCTATGCAGAGCAAAAATGAAGATAAAGCCATTTTCAAACAAAAAAAAAACCCTGAAAGAATATATTACCATCTTACCCATGCCAAAGAAAATACCAAACAGAGTTATTCATGTAGGAGAAAATATTTTTAGAGGAAGCACAGAATTAAAGAAGAAACGAAGAGCACCAGAAAAAAGTAAAAATGTGGATAAATTAAAATAATGAAGGTTTATTGTATAGAACAATAGTAATATCTTTTAGGGCTTAAGCTCTATGTAGAATATGTGGCAATAACACAAAATTCAGGTGGGGTAAAAAGATGTAAAATATTTCACCTTGCATTGTCTGGGAAGTGGCATGAGAAATAATTTCTATTAGACTTTCATAAGTCAATGATGCATTTTAATCTCTTTTGTAACCATTAAAAGAATAGTAAAAAATGTACAATTGGCAAGCCAATAGAAGGAGATATGACACATATTTTAAAATCCAAAGGAAGGCAAGCAATTAGAGAAAAATGAAATAAAAGAGAAAAAACAATTAAAAACAAATAGGAAGATTTTAGTTATAACCCCAATATGGGGTTAAATTTAATAGTTACATTAAATGTGAATGGATTACATATTACAATTAAAGACTAGGATTTTAACATTAGATAAAGAGCCATAAGTGCTTTTAAGATATATCTCTAAGAAAAAATTTCTGTGAGAGAAAAAATTTCTGTTGTTTTAAGCCAAACCCCCCCCAAAAAAGAGAGAGATATCTCTTAAGTAAAAGCGTATAGAAGAGTGGAAACAGTAACAAAAGTTATTGAAACTATATTAATGTAAGGGAATGTTGAATTTGTGATAAAAAATAATTATTTGAGATAAGAATATTTCACAATAAAAAGGTTAACACACCTTTAAGATACAATAATTATGAATAGTTTATGTACTATAAAGTATAACTTCAAAATATATAAACAAAAATTCACAAAATGAAAAGAACTAGACATATCTACATGTGTAGTGGAAAAATTTAACATACTTAAATTTAACATGTAACTGGTAGAAAAAACAGACAAAGAAAAACCAACCAACATAATTGTACGCACAAATAATCCAAAAGAACCAAGTTATAAACTATTAGAGTTAATAAGTAAATTTTAGAAGCTTGATGAACTCAAAGTCAATATATAAAAATCAAATTGGCAAAACAAATAGAAAATGAAATTTTAAATGGTAACATTTGCAATAACATTAACAAGTCAAATATGAAGTGATAAATCCAACAAGTATAGGGTGTTACATCCTCATAAAAAATGCCAAACATAAATGGAAGAATATATCATGGATTGGAAGACTAAATATTTTAAGGTATCAATTTTCTATAATTTGATCTTCAGGTTCAATGTAATCCTAATCAATACTACTATAATATTTTTGCGAAAATTAAATGGTTTACTCTAAAATTTATATAATAATTCAAAAGAGCAAGAACAGCCAAGAAAATCTTGATAACAATAATAAAATGCCAAGACTTACATTACCAGATGTTATGGACTGAATTGCACTCCCAAAATTCCTATGTTGAAGCCCTAACCCCTAATGTGAGGGTATTTGGAGACACGCCCACACAGAGAAAACTAAGGTTAAATGAGGTCATAAGGGTGGGACCCCAACACTAAAAGGATTAGCGTCCTTATAGGAACAGGCATCAGAGTGCTTGCTCTCTCCACCATATGAGAACACAGCAAAAAGATGTCCATCTACAAGCCAGGAAGAGAGCCCTCAACAGAAACTGAATCAGATAGACCCTTGATCTTGGACTTTCCACCTTTGGACTGTGAGAAAATAGATTTCTGCTATTTAAGCCGCCCAGTACTTCAGAAGCACATAACCTATACAGTTTCACAGGTTCACAACTGGAGAAGAATTTTGCTTCAGGATTAACCGTACCTTAAGTCTCATCCATATCTGATTTAGATGACATTTAGGTGAGACTTTGGACTTTAGAGTTCAAGCTGGGATGAGTTAAGACCTCTGGGGAAGTTGGGATGGAATGAATGTATTTTGAATGTGATAAAAACATGAATGAATTTGAGGGGGCTGGGGCAGAGTGTTATGAACCGAATTGTGTCCCCCCGCTAAATGCATATGTTAAAGCCCTAACTGCCCACGTGAATGTACTTGGAAGTAGGGCCTATAAGGAGGTATTGAGGTTGATTGAGATAAGGGTGGGGCCCTGACACAATAGGATTAGTGTCCTTAAGGGACACCAGAGAGCTCACTCCTTTTCTCTCTACCATGAGAGAGTACAAGGAAAAGGCAGCCATCTGCAAGCCAAGAAAAGAAACCAAATCAGCCGGCACCTTGATCTTGGACCTCACAGACTCCAGAACTGTGAGAAAATAAATTTCTGTTGTTTAAGCCACTCAGTCAATGGTACGGTGGTCCCCCCTTATCTGAAGTTTTGCTTTCTGTGGTTTCAGTTTCCCTTGGTCAACTGTGGTCTGAAAATATCAAACGGAAAATTCTAAAAATAAACAATTCATAAGTTTTAAATTGCGAGTTGTTCTGAGCAGCATGATGAAATCTTGCACTGTTCCATCTGTCCAGCCTAGATGTGAATCATCCGTTTGTCCAGCATATCCATGTGATATTTGCCACCCCAGTTAGTCACTCAGTTGCTATCTCCATTATCAGATCAACTGTCATGGTACCGCAGTGCTTGTGTTCAAGTAACCCTTACTTTACTTAACAATGGCCAAAAATCACAAAAGTATTCTGCCTAATTTATAAATTGAACTTTACCATAAGTATGTATGTATAGGAAAAAACATAGTATATACAAGGTTCTGTACTATCCAAGGTTTCAGGCATCCATTGGGGGTCTTGGAACATATCCTCCTTGGACAAAGGGGGATTCTTATACTTTGTTATGGCAACCCAAGGGGACTAATACACCAGATATTAGAATTCTTTGAAAACTGTGTTTTTTTTTTTTTCTCCTATTCCTCCAACCTGGTCTACAGGAATGGGATGATGGAAATAGATGGGTTTTGGCAGTTGAGAAGGGTAGGGCTGAAGAGATTGAAATTTTTGGACAGGAAGGGATGAAGCTAGGGTGTAACAGGGTGTAGCAGGAAATGATGTAAGAGAAAGGGGAAGGGTCAGAGAGGAGGAGGACTTAGGGGTAGTGTTCACTGTATGACTCAGGATTATAAAGGGCCACTCTTGGCCCTTTCTATGACAGTGTATTTGGTAAAGCTGGCACCACAATGTAGGGAGAAAAAGATGGTTTCTTTAATAATTGGTTCTAAGCCTAGTGAATATCCAAATGGAAAAAAGTTAATAATGACCCAAATGCAACCCTGTTCACAAAAATCAATGACAGGAATATAGATCTAAATGTGAAAGATAAGTAAAGACTTATTAGGACACAAAATGAGCACCAAAATTTTGCTGCATTGGATTATACTAAATTGAGAAATTTCGGTTCATTAAAAGAAACAATTAAGTGGGTGAAGATATTCACTACATATAACAAAAATTCATATTTGAATATATATTAATGTATATTACTATCAGTTAATTAAAAAAGACAACCAGTAGAAAAAATGAGCAAAAGACTTAAACAGACTTTACAGGACTTCAAAAATGAAGATATCCAACTATTCAAATAAATATATGAAAGGGTGCTTAGCCTCCTTCTTCATCAGGAAAATGTAAATTAAATAAGACAAGAGATAAATGGGGTAACCCTACAGAGCCACCAGAGTGACTTAATTAAAGAGACTAACAGTACTAAATTTTAGCATGGAATTGGAGAAATCGGTACTCTCCTACATTCCTGGTGGGAGTATAAACTGGTACACCCAATTTGGAGAACTATTTAGCAGTAACCCCTAAAACAAAATACATGTAGAAATTATGGCCCAGCTATCCCACTGCTGGATGTATATCCCACGGAAGTGTATGCATATGTTCACCAAATGGTATGTGGAGGCATTTTATAGCAGCATTATTTATAATAGCTTTAAACTGGAAACCCAAATTTGGGAGAATGATTTGATCTCTTGTGGCATATTCATTAAAATGGAATACTGTTAAGCCATGGAAAATGCACAAAATACAGCTACATACTATAATGTGGGTGGATATCACACAATGTTGAGTAAAGAATGCCAGACACAAAAGAATGCATACTATACAACTCCATTCTAGTAAGTTTCAAAAAAATGTAGAAATAGTTTCTGATGTCATAAGTGAAAATAGTGGTTAACTCTGGAGAGGAGAAGGGATAGTGACTGGGGTGGGGTTTAAGGGGATCACCTGCTTTTCTGATAATGTTCTATTCTTTGACCTGTGGTGGCTCCAGAATGTTTTTCACTTTGTGGGATTTATTGAGTTATACCCTTGTGATCGATGCATGCTTCTGTATATATGTGTATTTCAATGAAATTTCATTAAAATACATATAACACAGTTTGGGGAAATTTACTCAAAAATACGATCATTTTTTATTTTCATCTCAGTGAGTTGCAACTTCTCTATGAATCAGTGACAATATTATTATTGTTCTTGTTATTATTGGTAGCATCAAGATTTTGGGGAACCTAATCTTGGCACAGAGGTGGGCCACATCAAGGAAAAAAGGATAAATTGAAACTAATCCTACAGTCCAACCTACCAAAATGTTAATCTGAATAGGCCAGCTGAGAGAAGAAACCAGAAACAAAGGAATGGAACCAAGTGGTTTTAGATTAAAGGACCAGGTTGTGAATGGCGGGGGATCCTCTACTGACTGTTAAGAGGCTTTTTTTTACTTTTGGAAAATAATGAAATTAACATTTTCTTTTTATCTCTGCACACCAGGAGGTCTCAAAGGACCTGCAGAGTTGTTCTATGAAAACTGCCAGTGACAACCTTCTTGGGCAAAGTAATTTTATGGAGAACCTTCATTATTAAATATACCTGTATCATTTGCAGATGCTGGTGCACATTGGATGATGTAATTCCCCTTCAAATGTTACAGACACATGACATAAATGACATCCGTAGCTGAGTCTACTAAAGTGGCATATATTATAACACAATTTAGAGCTGGAAAAAGCTTGAAAATCCTTTATAATCCTATCTCTAACTTAATTCAGAAATTGACTCTTGAGTGGCCTTGTAAGGTCTTTGAATATTGAGGTGGGAATAATGTTGAATTGGGAATTAGCCCAATTTAATCCTCACCCCGGTCACATGGGCTCTGGAGTCAGGCGGGCAAGGGCATCATGTTCACACTACATTATTTTGGCACTTGCAGGTAAACTGAAACTCATGAGGTCAGCTGAGTTGAGGAAGCTTTCATAGCTAGGAAGCAGCGATGTCAGCATTCAAAGCCAATGGCTTCGTTTAGCCAAATGGCTAATGTTTGTTAATTTATTTTCTCTTTTACCTAGCATTTTTTTAGATAATTTGTGAAGAAGTTCCATGACTTGCCATGCAAAGGTGGGACTCTACTCCTCTTCATGCTAAGTGTAGCTAGTCCCTTACACCACTTTTAAAGGAAATGGTTTCCATCCCCTTGACAATCTAGTTGTCTGGCCCCAGCCCAGACCTACTCCTCACTTCTCTTGCTCCTCATGTATATGGGATGTCATCATCACTGTCCACCACGGCTTGGCACAAATGTTGCAGCAACTTTTATATCGAGATCCCAGCACATTGGAGCCAAGGAAGACTTTGCCAGAAAATTCACACGTGGAGGTTGCATAAGAGAACTACTGCCTGATGGAGCTTCCTGGGGAGCTGGGGTGGGAAGACTGGGTGCACCTGCCAGCTCCTCCCTCCATCACTGAGAAACCATGGGAAAATCACTTGCCCTCTCTAAGCCTCAGTTTCTACAAGTGAGAAGAAGAGTAACTGAGTAAATAAATATGCACTTGAGCTCTGGAGTCAGGTAGACAAAGGACATTATACATTTGTTCTGCCATTCTTTTTCTTCGAGCTTAATTAAGGTATAACTGACAAATAAAAGTTGTATATATTTATGGGCGACACTGTAAAATGACTTCCAGCCCCTGTGTACCCATGCCATGTCTGGATCACGACTGTCTCCGCTATGAGCAGCGGGGTAAGCCAGGTGGCCTCTCACAGTCTCTGCAGTCCTGAGATCTGTGAGTCTCTGACTCCGTGGGTTGGTGGAAGAAACACTAGACTGAGAGCCCAGGATTTGGGCTGAAGTTTGAGCTCTTTTGCTAATTCTGTCTATGACTTTGGACAATTCACTTTCCTCTCTAAACTCCAGTTCTCTTGTCTGTAGTAGCAGAAAGGCAAACTATGGTCTCCAGTGCCCCCAGCTCTAACCTTCTGTAGTTTGAGGTCAGGGCCAAGATCATCCAATTGACAGGGGACTTCTGTAGTGCTGGACCAGGAATCATGGGTCTGGCCCTGATGTTTGGTTGCTAGGAGTTAATACACATGATGGTGATGATGCCAACTGCTCATTGAAGGTTTATAATGTTCTAGCCTCTGTGCTATGTACTTTACCTGCATGACCTACTTAATCCTCAAAATAAATCTCAAAATAGCTTCTATTACTTTCCATTTTATAGAGGAAATAATGGATCCACTAGAAAGTTAATAACTTACCCCAGGCCACAGAATGAGGAAGAGGAGCAGAGACCGAACCCCAGGGAGTCCAACTCCAGGGCACTGCCTGCCCTTCCTGCTTTCTCTGATGCTTCACGATTCCAGCTTGAGCCGCAGTTTCATAATAGAATCATCGTAATGGATCAATGTGTACAGTACTTCAAAATTTATAAAGCATTTAAAAATTATCTTCCTCTGATCAAGCCTTAACATTAACATCGGTTTTATTGCCTTGATTTTGGAGCTGAAAAAACTGAGGATGGGAAAAGTAAGTGACTTTGCACAGATTCATAAGTTGGTTAGTAGCAGAGACATTACTTGAACTGGTGCCCCTGGATTTAGAGTTCAGAGATTCCTCTGCGACGCGGCAACTAACTCTGTGTAAAAAGAAATAATCACGTCCCCATGGGCTGCTTCACATGTGAGATTGTGAACAAGCGTTTTGAAGGTGCAAAATGTCCTACCAACACATGTCCTTATGGCATTAAGTTCAAAAGCAGGTCCCCATCCTCCCAGTGCGTGTATCTGTCCACAGCACCTTCCAGCCCACTCCTTAACGAGCTCACCATGGTGCTGCAGATGGAAATGACACCGGCAGGAGAGTCTCTTTCCCTCCGGCGTTGCAGCTGTTTGAGGCTCTGACACCCCGCAGGTCCCCACGGTGGGGCGGACATGACAAGTTAATTCTGCAGCAGTTCAGGCTGGAGCAGGCCTGGCAGTCGTGTAATTAGAGGGGCTCTGGTTACTGCCAGCAGGAAGGAGAAAGTCAGATATAACAAATGGATTATCAGGGGCAAATTGTATTATGAAGGAAAGGAAGTGATAGCTCTTGGTTTCCCTGGAGAACTATTCTGTCCACCTGGTGTGGCTTGGTAGCAGCGGGAGGGGCTGACTGGGGAGGTACCAGGCAGGCTGGTGACTACTTTGTCATATGGAGAATTCCAGATGGCATTTGAGGTTGACAAGTACACAAAATAAATATCAGAGATAGTTGCCCCTAATTATTTTAGGGTTTACAGAATCACACAACTCATGGGGGCTTTGGAATGGATGACACTGTTATCATCAATAGTTTTTGTTCACCCTGGTCCTGATCCTTTAAGCCAGCCCGCCAACCCCCATTCCAGTGACCCACACAACCAATGACCAGTAAGGCAGAGCTGGGGATGTGTCATGTCCCTTGGTAACAATAGCGTCTACAGGAAGCAGGGCAGCTCACCAAAAATCACAGGGCAGAATAGCCATTGCCCTGGAATCTTCCTTTCCTCCTACCCTGCCCAAGTTCTGTTCCAATTTGTACCCTAAGTTTGATCCCGCTCTTCATCTTTAGCCTGCCAGTTGACTTTGGCTGGCCTGGGTTGGCTGACCACGAGGCCAGCAAAGGAACGCCGAGGGCTCTGCTGTGGACTTGCCCGTCCAGCTGTTGCTCTGCCTGCTCCTCTGATGAGATCACTCAGTCTGGCTGCCACCCCTTGTCACCCAGGTCACACCACACTCTTTTTGACTGACATCTGGCTAGGTCTCCCCTCCCAGGGGCCCCTTTTCCCTCCCTTCCCACAAGGGAGAACAAATATGAAGTTAACTGATCTTACCCCAGTAACTTACTCCAGGCCACAGCACAGGGAAGACAATGAACCAGTGAACCAGCGTTGGATGGGGGGTAGGGTGAGCAGGGCAGACTGGGGAAAACTTTCCCAGAATCAGAGTTGGGGTAATAATACTGTATTAGTCGGGGGTTTTCAGAGAAAGAGAACCACAGGATATAGATAGATCGATAGATAGACAGATAGACAGATGGAGAGAGAGAGAGAGTGACAGCCTTATTATGAGGAATTATGTTACATGACTATGGGTTCTGAGAATTCCCCTGATCTGCTCTGTGTAGGGTGGAGACCTGGCAAAGTCAGTGGTCATATTTAGTCTGAGTCCAGAGGCGTGAGGACCAGGGGAGCTGATGGTGTAGATTCCATTCTGCATGCTGGAGAGGATGATATGACATGTCCCAGCTTAAGCAATGAGGCAGGAAAAAGGGGATAATGTCTCCTTCCTCCTGTTTTTCTTCTATTCGGGCCTTCGACTGATTGGGCTATGCCCACCTGCACTGGGGAGGGCAATCTATTCCACTGAGTCCACCGATCCTAATGCCAATCTCACGTGGAAACACCTTCACAGACACCCCCAGACATAACATCTAATCTGGGCCCCCTGGTTGGCCAGTCAAGTTGCCACATAAAATGAAGCATCACAAATTCCAACAACAACGCTACTACTACTACTACCATTTACAATGACACCACCACCACCAACAACGGAGCACTGACGTGCTGGGCTAAGCACATTCTGTGGGGCGGGGGGTCCCACCTTACTGAAAAAGAACCCGAGACACAGAGAGGATGAGTGATTTTTCCAAGGTCAAAGGGAAGTCGGCATTCCAAACAGTGCAGAGAGGAGCATGGCGATCAGGACGTCCTTGTCTGGACCCATCCAAAGTAGGAGGAGAACAGCAGGGATTTCTCAGTAAATCAGGAAGCTCTGATGTTTCAAGTGATGGATCTGACTCACATGGGCTTACGGGCAGAGCGGCTAGACGGTCCTGAGGTATGGCAGGTGGCAGAGCTTGTTTCATTTAGGGGCTTGCAATACATTTGGAGGTTGCGGCTCCATTTTCCCCTCAGGTCTCTTGGTTCTACTATTCTTTGTGTTAACAGTTTGCTTCGATCTAAGGCTGACTTCTTATTTTAGTGGCACAGGTGCCGACACTTCCTGGGGTTACTTGCTTCCTCATTCACATTCAGGAGCAGGGGGATGACTTTTCATCCCCCTTCCCTGGATAAAAGTCTTCAGCCTCATTCTCTTCTGACAACATAGATGCTGTGCCCACAAGCGAACAGCATGCGCTGACCTTAGGGAGGGGAGGGTGCTGTTCTGACCCAAGGATGAAGGAGCATGGCATTGAGGTGACTGCATTTGAGTTTGCAGCCCCTGGATTTTGTGATTCCCAAATGCTCCAGCATTATAAATATCTACACAAAAGGGTGACTCCATACCAGACACACCTGCTCCCTAGCCATCTTGTCATCTCTCCAGCTGCAATTCCTAGGAAGCGACTGTAATCCATCCCCCTCCTCCTGAGGGAGGCGGGAAGAGAACAGAGACCACTGACAAGGGGAGGAAATGGGTTGGTGGCCACGGGCTGCGTCTCTGTGGTCGCTCACCCAGTCTGTGAAAGGTGCTCGGATGGAGATGCCGCTGAGGTCTAATCCTGCTCAGGTGCTAGAGAGTAAGGGAAAGAGCAGATGGAAAAGGTAGATGAGAGTGTATGGGCTGTACCCACCATCACCACAAGCAGCAGGGCTCAGCATGAATGGCGAGAGGGAGCACATCAGCATACCAGGAAAAACACTGTGCTCCGGCCACCTGCCCTCTCTGGCCACCGGGCCAGCCTCAGATTGCAGGGAAACTGAGCCCAGGAGTAGACCTCTGTCCCAGCAAGAAAAATACAAGAAGCCGAGGGCTGGAGCTGGTGAGGTCTCAGGCTGGCGTCTTTCAGAGGCTGGGGCCTCTTATCTACTGACTCTGTTCTATCCTGCTTCCCACAGACCTCTCGTTTCTCACCAGTCGTCGGATTTGAACCCATTGCCTGGCTGGGACGTGATATTAACCCAGTGACTTCTGCCTCTTAGCCCACTCCATTCTGCTCCCTCAGCCTCATCCTTGACTTCTGAATTCTGGTCCTCAGCCATTGTCATTATTTATGGCTGCCCACAGGGTCATGATGGCAACAGGTGCCATACCTTGAGTGCCTGCTCTGGCTTTCAGTTTTACAGACATTACTCTAACAACACTGCAAGGTCAGTTATTATTTCCACTGTACCTATGAGAAAACGGAGGCTCAGAACAGGTAAGTAACCTGCCCAAGGTCTCTTGTTAAGTGGCAGTGTTAGGGTTCAAATTCATTTCTATATGATTCCAACATCCTTTTCCTTTCCAAAACACTCTACTGCATCTTTAATAAAGCAGAGCAAGTGAGAGCAGAGAACCAGGTTGGAAGACCATCCTCGGGTAGCAAGGGGCAGAGGTACAAATGGCCCCAGCTCTGTTTCCCGGGGCTTTGCTTTCCTTCGAGTCTCTTTCTGGTTGGTTCCTCCTGTGACCCCAAGCCAAGCCCCCAAAGCCGTAGCCGCCCTCTTAGCAGCTGGGCCCGAACTCGACAAAACTCCCTTTACCTCTATCCCTTTCACGCAACTGACACAGGCTGGTATTTTCAGAAAGATTTTTACTAAACACTAAGGGAAAGCGAAAGGAAACAATTTCAGCAAATATAGGCAGTACGAAAATAGCCAGTTTCCAAACACGCATTTCTGGCTCTAGGAATCGCAGTGGAAACAGCAGAAAGCTTTTCTGTTGCCCAACCTGATGCTAAGGAAGCTCCCCCTCCACCCGCCACCAAAAAAAACTGCTGCAAGGTCCATTTTAGTGCAGCTCAGGCACGTGTGCACTCTGGTGCCGGCTGGGAGTCGAGGGTCTGACCAGGGGGGATGCGTGGGCAGGGGGCGCGCCTTGGCTGTGGATCCACGTCTCCTGGCAGGAGCTTATCTGTCTCCTGGCCTCCACTACCACCCACACGCTGGTGCCACCTAAGTCTTGGTCTCTAATCCAAGCTTCTCCCCTGAAACCTGCAGGGCACCCCACCTGACGCCCCACAGATAACTGAGCTCCTCTGTACTCAACGCCATCATCTGTCTCCCAGACTCCTGCCTGCTCCCGGTCAACAGCACCACCTCCCACCGGGCTAGGCAAGATCAGCACCCGGAGGAAAGTCATTCCTCACTCTTCCCCTCTGTCCCTTTGGCCATTGAGCTCTGTCAGTTTGGGTTTTTCCCCAAAAAAATCTCTTCACTTCTTCCCATTCACCCCACTACTACCCACATTCAGGTCACCTTCGTCTCCATTCAGACTACTCTCAGCCTCCTAACTAGCTTGGCTGCCTTCACTTTTGCCTCCTTTAATCTGTTCTCCATCCTAGGGGTAAAACTTTTAAACGCAAACCTGATTATGTCATTTTTCCTGCTTAAAGACCTCCAAGAGTTCTCCATTCATTTCCCCCAGAATAAAATACCCAACATAATCTGACCCTGCTCGTTCCTCGAGGCCTGTGTC
>RJWJ010027353.1:0-22265 GCA_004363605.1 Indri indri
TGCACACGAACCAGGACAGCCCCTTTCAAATGGGAAGGACCAAAATGACCATAAAATGCATCATTTTAAAACATTTTTCCAGCCCCCAGACCCCTCCTCCAAGTTTCCTCTCTTTCTCATTAGACATAAATGCCTAAAAGGTACCAATCTTTGCCATTTGCATCTTTGTAACGGAGCTGAGGAACTTTCCAAGAAAAGAAATGATGCTCCCTTGTTAGCAGAAAGAGGTGGGGGAGAGTCCACCCCCTGCCAGGGTGGAACGGGGTCTCCATGAGAAGCCCGAGTAGGAGGCAGGACACAGCCATGCGAGGGGCGGGTGGACCAGCTCGGGCAATCCCAGAGATATTCCCCCCAAGCACCTTGCAAAAGAAGATAAAGGCAATATAAAAATATCTTCCATTTCCCCCTAATTTGTAGTTTTCTGGTGTTAGCAAGGCTTATAAGACACATGCTCCCAATTAGCTGCTCCTCTTAATTTAAATGCCTCATAAATTATCTCCTGCGCGTGTGGATTATCACTTCATAATGCGAGTTAGCATTTAAATAAATAGCTGTGGTGTAGAAAATTAGAGAGGTTTACCTCTGAGGCGCCGGCATAATGAAGGAAAATACCACGGCAGCTGAACAGGGCCGGGGGAGGAGGTGAGGGGGCCGGGAGGCACCTCGGGCTTCCCAGGAAGAGGGAGTTATTTGCAAAGTCCACTCCGCCTTTCCTGGCTTCCACCTTCTCTTTCATAAAGAAAGAGAACTGACTGGCCCCTCTTTGTTTTAAAAAGTACTTACAGACTCAGAAAAGTTGCAAAAATAGTGCAGAGGCCCGAGTACCCTTCGCCAGCTGCCCCGGCAGGGACATCGTCGATAACTCCTGTGAAATCACAACCGGAGGAAGTCGACACCAGTCCACCCACAGGCCTTCTTCAGATGCCACCAGTTGCTCCGTCGTTTTTTTAAGAAGTGGGCCTTTCAAAATCATCTCAGCTTGCAGAAAGTACAGGAACAACTGTGTTTGGTGAGCGTGTTCTGTGCTTTCCAGTTGGTGTCTTGCTGGGTCATTACAGCCACCCTAGGACAGAGGGACTCTGGTTATCCCCATTTCACAGATGAGGGAGCTGAGGCTCCACCAGGCTGCCTCTTCTCCAGGGTGCCCAGCTGGTAAGCATCGGAGGCGAGATGAGAACCCAGCGTCAGTGACTGGGAGCCCGAGCACCGGGCCATCGGCAGCTCCCACGGTGGTGGGGATGGTGGTGGAGGGTGGCGTCCCAGTGTCCTTAGATCCCAGTGTCCTCCCTGCCGGCATGTGCGGTGCCGCCTGGGCGATGGGGTCCTGAAATCCGGATGCTTATTGCTTTTTTGAGAAAGAAATGTGGGCTGTTTCCCCAGTGAGTCCAGTGCTCTGAGCATTTGCTGACTTATGCTGGACGCACAAGCAATGCCACGGTCACGGGCTCTGGGCACTGCTGCCTTCATGAGCCCATTAAAAAAAATTAAAAATGATATTTTACCAATGGATATGTTTATTCGTTTCTTTCTGTTTGGAAAAGAAATTCAAACATGTCTGTGGGCCCAGTAAGTACCGTGGTCCCCAGTAAGTACCGTGCTCACGTTCATAGCACCATGTGAAAATATCCCACAGTGGAAGAAACCTGAAACTCCGAGAAGTGGCTTTTGAAGTCTGTGCAGGGCCTGGGGTGTGGCCGTCGGCTTGGTGTGCAGTGGGGGTCCGTAAAGTAATGGGAAGCAGTGGGTGGGCCCCACTGCGGACGGAGAGCCGTGGGCAGGCTGGGCAGCCTGGGATGACACTGGCAGCTTCCACTCCTGGGGCTTCCACTCGGGGGCTCCTGCCACGGAGTCCCGTTCACACACGTATGACAGCCTGGAGCATTCATTCGTTCATTCATTCACTCCTTCGCCCAAACGTCCAATTACTGAACCGTGACTCTGTGTCCATTCATCCCAGGAAGGAGCATGACTCCAGTGAAATGGCATAAACGTGGCGGCTCACAGCGCTCAGGGTGCTGCTGGCTCATGTCCCTCAAGTATACAGGGATCAAAGGACACCCTGGGATTGTTCTAGGCCCTTTGAAGCTTGTAACAAAAGAGTTTCTAAGAAAGTTCAGGAGCAGAGGGGAGCTCACAGATGGAACTGCTGGGGGTGGGTTGCAGGGGACCCTCGAGTGGGGTTGGGCGTAGATTTTCCTGCACAGAGAACGACTCGGGGATGACCAAGTTAGTGAGGAGTGGTCACATGGGGCCAAGGCTGGGACAAAGGTGGGAGAAATGGCACGCGAGACTCGGGGCAGGTTTCTTGGCGGTGTCAGAAATGCCCGGGAAGTTTTCTCCGACATAGTCAAAATTGGATCTGACTGCTTGTGTCTTTCCAACTGATCTACTAATCATATTTCTTCAAATTTTATATCCCCGACCCTTGTAAAAGGATTGCATGGAAGGCGTGCTTTAAGCTGCATTTTAATAAGTCAATAAGAAAGCTCAAAATTATTTAAAGCTTCTTAAAGAGGATTATATTTGATTTCTTGTGGGAATTCTGGGGTATAGAGTAGTAAAGATGCTCATTCCTTCTGAGGTTGTTTTACATGAAGGAAACACATCATTTTAGACAAAAACTTTTAACTATTTTGTTGTTCAAGTGGAGTTGATTCAGGATAAGAAAACTTTGGTTATCTGCTGGCTGCATTCACCCAGCCCAAGGTCTTCTGGAGGGAAGGAACTGCATTGTTAACTTTCCAGCAAATGTGGGGCTCTCTTTTGCAGTTTATTCCCTAACCTTTACAATGAGAGTTTTCTGATATTCTGGAAAGGGCAGTCAGAGTCCCCAGGTGTCTGGAAGCGCCCAGCCTGGGGATGGTACATCTCAGGGAATAGACCGATCTGGGCCAGAGCATGTGTCTGATTCTTGTTTTCTGTGGCCGCGTCCACCGCTGGGCCCTGGTGAGGCTGGTCTGCAGCTGGGAGCATCAGGACCAAGGCTGCTCCCAGCCCACAAGCAGATAATCCTCTCTGAACTGCCTTAGTTCTTGCCAGTCTTGCATGCCCCGGTCAAGACAGAAATCCAGGGAATTAGGGAGAAGGGGATAGTTTAGGGGCATGAAGAACAAAGGACCCACGTGAAATTGGGCCAGCAGCTTTCTCTACATTGAGTCATCTTTGAAAACACTCAAGCCTGAAGAGCCCAAGCATTTGCAGTTGCCACTGTACTGGGAGGGTCCTGAGTGTTGCTGTCCCAATTCAGACCCTGTCCCTTCCCTGCTTGGTTACCTCCACCTCCTGCCGACTACCAGTCCAACTGTCCTAAACTGCAGTACTGATCATACCAAGACCATTGGCCCACAACCATCCCTGGCTCCCTATTACCTGTCAAAGAAGACAGCCTGGCACAGTCTGGCCCCATTACTCATCTCTCCCTGGTCAGCTGGGTCATTTGCTGCTGCCCGTGTTTCCTATCTAGGCTTTTCTGCCATGGCCTGTCCCGTGAAATGCCGCCCCGTAGCGCTCTGTCTCCTTCCAAGTCTTTCTCAAATGCCACCTCTTCTGGGAGGTCTGCCCGCAGCCTGGCAGGCAGATGAGCTTGCTCCCTCCTCGGAATCCCCATGGCCTGTTAAATGTCCCTTGTGATGTTTAGACCCATCTCCTCTGTGCCCAGGTGTCCTGCATGTGTCTTGTCTTCCAGCTGGTTCTGGGGATGGACGCTTCCAGGAATGCCCCTCAAGATTTAATACCAGAAAAGTCTAACTCACCCCATCACATACCACACTGAGAAACCATCTCCGTGCCATCCCCCATCCTCCTGGGGGTTGGATGGTGAGCTGCTTTCGGCTGCTGGGTCCCTAGAACTTTGCTTCTCTCTGCAAGTTCTGCTCCCCCATCTCCCGTGAGCCGCGCAGGGCCACACACAATGCCGGTCCCAGCAGATGGAGCTGGACATGGCGCATGGCACCGAGGCGGCTCCCACGAGGTGCGGCTGGATCAGTGCTGTGCACTGACTGTCCCCTCTGGTGAAGCATGAAGGGCTGCTGGCCCGAGGGCACACCGGGGCCGGAGCAGCGCCCCCAAAGGAGGAGCCGCCGAGACGGCGGAGCTGGGGCACCTGCCACGGCCACCTGCTCTCTCATTCCTTCCACTGGTTTTGTTTGGAAGATGAAAAAGCCCAAACTTTTTCAACTTCTTTGAAAACAAAGACAGCACTAAGGAGGGAGATCGTGGTGTCAGTGTGAGGGGGCTTTTCTCCCTTCTCACCCACCCCTAACCCAGTCTGACATCTCTGCCTCTGGGGGCGGCCGGGAAGAGAGGACCAGCCGGCGTGCAGGAAGAGTCACCTGAGCAGGTCTGGGTTGTCCATACCCTGCACATCCCAGAGGAAGGTCTGGCCCCAACCCAGATCCTGGGAGGTGACCCAGAATGTCCTGCCTACTTAAAGGGTCTTTATTTATCGGGGGTCTTGGGCCACACCAGTTGGTCCACGCTAGCAATGTGAGTTATAGGGGTGGGAGCTTGGGCCACACGGTGTCAGCTCAACCTTTAGGGGGCTGGAGATGAAGATGAGCCACATGGGTGGAGAGCCATGTGCGTGCCACCAAGCTCCAATAAAAACCCTGAGCCCCAGCAGGGCGCAGTGGCTCATGCCTGTAATCCCAGCACTCTGGGAGGCCGAGGAGGGAGGATCACTTGAGGTCAGGAGTTCGAGACCAGTCTGAGCAAGAGCAAGACCCCCGTCTCTACTAAAAATAGAAAAAATGAGCCAGGTGTGGTGGGTCGTGCCTCTATTCCCAGCCGACTTCTGAAGCAGGAGCATTGCTTGAGCCCAAGTTTGAGGTAGCTGTGAGCTATGATGATGCCACTGCACTCTAGCCCGGGCAGCAGAGTGCGACTCTGTCTCCGTAAAAACAAACAAACAAAAACCCCTGGGCCCCAAGACTTAGATCAGCTTCCCTGGCTGGCAGTGCCCTGTTGCTGGAAGAAGTAAACACTGTCCACGCGGCCAGCTCCACTGGGAGAGGCCAGCGTGAGCCCCACGCCTGGTGTCTCCCGGACCCGCCCCCTGCTCCTCTTCCCTGTGCTGATTTTGGACTGTAGCCTTTTGCTGTAACGAACCATAACCACGATAGAGTGGCTATTTTGAGTTCTGAGGGTCCTGCTAGCAAATTATTGAAGCCGGTGTGGTCTTAGGGACCCCGAAATGGCAGCCAAGCCCTCGGCCTCCGCTTGTCCTGAAGTAGCTGCATGAGGCTGAGGAGCCCGCCCCGGGATCTCGACGTAGGACAGGATATGCGTGGTTCTCTCTGGTGGCACAAAGAGAATCCACCGGGTCAGATGACCACGGCTGAAGCGGCGGACACCGCAGCCGCAGGCCTTCGGACAGAAGCAACTAGGGTACCCCCAGCAGGTGGCGGGTCTCCCTCGCAGGCCGAGACACAGGACTGGTTTTCCCCGGTCGCTCCGTCGGTGCCGAGACACTGGGTGTGCATCGGACCTTCCCGACTTCAGAAGGGGCACCCTCTGAGAACAGGCGCCAGTTCCTCTGATAAGCAAAACCCCTTTGGCTTTTATCACTTTGGGCAAAATGAAATTTGCTCCTGAATAAACAAAAGCTCCCTGGCAGCTCTGTCCACACAAGGTGTCCTATTTGAAAAGATACGAGAGGCAAGGGACAAAAATCGTGGGGCTCCCCAAGGCAGATGGGGCCCAGCGTGGGCTGGAGGTGACAAGGAGGGACACACGCTAATGAAGAGCAGAGGGCGGGGCGCGAGGACGCTCATCTCAGCCTGGCCCTTTAAAACCAAAATGCTGGAGTTCATTTGCATTTAGATCTCCTTGGCTCCCTCTTTTCATCTAAAGACAAATCCTCACAAAAGGCTGCTTAATTAGACCAAATTAGATTTCTGCTCAGCAGCTTGTCATTCATTACGAAATGCTGTTCTTTTTCTATTTTGGTAATTACAGGCTGGTCTATAACCAGTTTGCAAGCATTCGCTCCAGCCACTGAGTATGACTAGCATTCCTGATTTTGCGCAGAGAAGAGGAAAATTATTCAGTTGCACCAAATCTGTCTATTTTATAAGTTGGATCAAGACTATCACCGGAGTCTTTTACAATAATGGGTATTCTCACTCTTAATTCTTTAATGATTAATTGTAGGAGCAGCACAGAGCTTGGTAATTTCCAAGGCTAAAAGCTCAGTGCAAACGGATTTCGCATGTAGCGATTATGCCCTGACGTCTTCACCTTCGTGATGCAGCCCTGCTCTGCCGGGGAAGCCGCCCATTAAATCATTTGCTGTGTAGCCCCTTGTCCTCGGTTCCGCCATCTTTCGCCCTGTCCTCAGACCTAAGATCTTTTTCCCGTATTTTATCTCCTCTTTCCACCCACAGAGCCGTGGCATTTCCAGTGTGCAGTTGTAGACACAGACACAGGTGGGTGGGTGCATGGGCCAGGGCCTTGGGGGACTGGGTATGGTTTGGCCCATGCAAGGTCTTCATTGTTGCATCTTAAATGCTTTCCGTTCATTGAAGCTGGTGCCGCGCAGCCTCTGGGTGACCTCCCCCACACCAAGGATGCTCCTCCAAGTGGCCGGGAGCTGTGCTGGAGAGCCGTGGCTGGAGTTCCATCCAAGGGTGGCCCAACTGGCTCTGCTCCGGTCACTCTGGTTGAAGGCCTGTGGGCAGTGCCTGTGAGCTGGTCACCAGGGACAGGTGCTGCTGATGGAGGTGAGACAGGTGGCGCCACCTCTCTCTAATAATAATGGCCATGCCTTCCTACTGCAGAGATGTAGCATAGCCTGCCGTGCGAGGCCGTTGCCTATGCTCACCTGACACCACGCCTGTGAATTGTGTGGTGTCTAGAGACAGGCTCAGGGTGGGGAGGACCTTGCCCAAAGTCACGCCGATGGCAAGTGGGAAAGTCGTCACTGGAGCCCAGAGCACGCTGCTTTCTCTCCTGCCACGCTGCTCTGCCTTCCTGAACCGCAGGACCAGACGAAGTGGATCTGGATGACGTGGATTGACACGTACTTGGGAAGGGAAAGGGCTGCGCCAGAAGGGGTCCTAGAGATCAACCAGCTCAGTGCCCCCATTTTGCAGATGGGAACACTGAGGCCAGAGGGGAGAGGGAGCCTCCTCTCGGCTGCCCTCCTGGACTGCCCTCCCCATTAGCCACCAACCTCCCTCCCCTTCTGGATCCTGCCCACCTGTCATAGTCACAAGGAAACTAACCAGTTCTGTTGCTCCCACTGGGGCCAGAAACTCCAACCTTGTGGGGCCCACACAGGGCAAGACAGAACTTTCCCACTTTGTGCCCTCATGGCCCAACTCCCTGAAGAATTTGGGAACAGACCCTATTCTAGAAGACCTGCCCCAGATGGCCCAGGCCTGGGAGGAGTGCTTCTTCCATGAGCTTCCAGAGCATCAGCCCGGGTGCACCACGCTCTGGCACTTAGTCATGTGAGCCTTCCAGAAGTGTGTGTTGAAAACCTACTGTGTGCCAGGCACTGGGGACACCACAGCGAATGAGACAGACCTGCCCTGTGCTCACGCAGCTGATGTGCCTCAGAGTGAGACGTGGCAGAAACCACCACCCGGATGATCAACTCATCCAAAGATGTGGGTCCAGGGAGGAGAACATGTGGTTTCATGTGGCTGGGGTTTCTGCCTGGGGCAGTCTGGGGGCTTCCCAAGGAGGTGATATTTAAGCTAGGAGTTAGGGGGCCCAGGAGCCAATGCGGCGGGGCAGGCGACTGAACACGGACTTCACATGGGAAGTTCCAGGAGCTGAAAGAAGGCCACTGGCTGGACGTGGAGACTGAATGAGAGGGCGCGAGACGAGGCCAGAGCTGTGGGCGGAGGCGCCCCCCTTGTGGTACCAAGGGCTCCCTGTTATGTAAATGAGCCGAAGACAGCCACCGTGTCTTAGCCATAGGTTGTTTATATCTTCACGGCAGGCCGAGACCTATTAGCTCAAAAGCCCACTGGCACCAAACTCACATCCAATTGCTTTACAAATATCCCAGACATGCAGAATTTTAGCCCTTCAGGACCTGCCTGGTTTGCATACCCCACAAAGCTGCGCCAGAGTCTGCTGGCCATGGGTAAGACAGAGCCTTGCGATCGTGAGGCCTCAAGCTGCTGCTGCGTTTGGGGGGGTCTCAGGCCCAGAGACTCCCACCGTACTGCCAGGCAGTAAGCCCCTGTCCTCCGAGCTCCCTCACCCTCCTTTCTGGGGGGGGGGGGTTCCTCTCACCGTAACCTCTGGACTGTCTCACGCCATGAGAGACGTCCCTCTCCTGCAACCCTGTCTGAGCACCGCCCAGGAAAGCTTGTTGTGTGTTCATAGTTTTTCCTTGATTAGCCCTCAAATCCTTGAACTCACTCCCGGCACTTCTCCCTCCCCAACCAGATTATTATCCATCCTGCGAGAGGAGAAGCATCGCTTAGGTCCTCGGTCACCTTCTCCAGGATGTCAACCCAGACCTATCATAAAACAGCCCCAGACGCTGCTAAAAGGAGGGGGCGGGAGGACCCTGTGCTCCAGCCTCCCCGCTTGGCCCTGAAATCAGTAGCCCCCGGTCCCTCTGCCCGTGCGACCCCAGCCTCATTAACGAGCTTCATTTTCAAGCCACTTCCTCTGCGTCTGCTACCTGCTGTGCTAACAGGTCAGCGCCATTTCGTGTTAAACCCCTTCTCATTTATTACAATACCACTTTTCATTGACATGGAAATAAAACTTACAATCAATAAGATATTATGAAATATACATCAAAACAAAAGTCACCAGAGCCGGCGTTTTCATCTGTTCTCAGGAAGGAACAAGGGTTTATGGGGGGGTGGACCACTGAACATTTTTCTTCCCTATTACATGATGCGATTTTCAATGAATCCATAAAGAAAATGAAAACATAAATAGAGTAACCAAACAGAATGATCCCTGCAGCTGTCAAAACTTAAAACAGTTCAGTTTTCCTTTGATTTCTGTTTTAAGTTTTGAAAAGTACATAGATCATTCTCTGCTTTTTCCTCTTCTCTCCTTTCTTTCTTTTTTTTCTTTTCATAGGGAGCCTCTTTCTTAAATCTGCTCCCTCTGCGGTCAGCTGGCTTTGACCCCCGACAGCTGAACTGACCACCTGACCAGTGAACGCGGCATTTGTTTCTCGTGCCGTCAGCCCCACCTCGGAGGCAGGACCTCTTGTCCCGTTTGGGACTCCCCCGCAGCGCAGAAACTTACTCCTTTCCCTGTCGGATGCCACATCAAAGTAGGTTCGAGGCTGTTTCTTCCTTTCACTAGAATAGCGTCACCCTGGCGAAGATGGGGAGACCGGGCCCTCCCCCCTTCCGCACAGCTCCGCGTGCTGGGCACCCGCCGTGCTCCACCTCCGCCGCTCCTCTGAATCTTGTCATCACACCACGGGGCGGGACGGGCACTCCCTGTCTTACAAGTGCTGAGAAACTGAGACTAAGAGGTCAAGTTACTTGCTCAAGGTCACACAGCGAAGAGGGATCAGAGTCGGATTCCAACCTCATCACACTGGTGGACTCTGGCGGCCTCCCAGGTGGCCTAGTTGAGTGATTCTCGTTTTTTTCCTTAAGATCGTGGAACTCACCCTTCAAAAGAAGCCAGGCGGGGAGCCCCCCTACATAAAACACGCAACGGAGCAGCCGCCTGGCTGGGTTGGGACGAGGGGCGCCGTGCTCCCTGTCCTCGCCCCGTCACCTGCCTGAGGTGCCCTGAGCTCCTCTCCGAGCCACGAGAGGTTGCGGCTCTGCAGGGAAGTCACTGGTCCTCTCCTGTGTCCCTGGTGCAGACAAGGCGGGCGGGGCCTGGCATCCGGATCTCCATAGCGCGGTGCTCCTCCTCCGTCCCCGGGGGCCTCCCAAAAGTGAGGCCGCAGGAAGCACAGGCGGGGCGCTGTGGAACAGGATCTGTCCGGTGTCATTTATCTTCGGGCTTGCCTTAGACAAGCATTTCAGGAGGATCCTAGATGCCACTAACAGATGTGCTCCCACCAGCTGTGTCCACACCAAACATCGGAGAGAGGCCCGATGGGAAACAGCCGTCGATGTTCTATCCCAGCCCAGAGCTCGGCTCCCGGCACCCGTCCCCGCTTTGTGCAATCCTGCTTCCCTAGAGTCGGGCCATGTTGCCGAAGTGCGCTGTCCCGCCGTGAGACCGTGGTCACTTTACTTGCACACCATTCCTCTCCCATCCTCCCGTCCTTCAGAGAGAAGAGTTTGCTAAGTCGCTTGGACAAGAAGCATGGCAAATCCTTACTGCGGACATATTAATTTTTCTTTTCATTGAGATAAAATTCACATAAAATTAACCGTCGACCGTTTTTAAGGACGCAGTTCGGTGGCATTTACTATATTCACAATGTTGCGCAACCAGCACCTCCGTCTAGTTCCGAGACGTTTTTGTCGCCCCAAAAGGAAGCTCTGTACCCATCGGCAGTCACTCCCCACGCCCCTCCCTCTAGACGCAGGTCACCACCCATCTGCTTCCTGTCTTTGTATTTACCTGTTCTGGACATTCTAAATAGATTCATACAATATGTGGCCTTTCGTGTCTGTCTGGCTTCTTTCCCTTGGCATAACGTTTTTGGGGTCCATCCATGGTGTAATGTGTATCAGTACTGCGTTCCTTTTTGGGGCTGAATAATATTCTATTATACGGATGAACCACATTTTGTTTATTCATTCATCAGGGCATTTAGTGGTTTCCATCTTTTGGCTATGAACACGCATGTATGTGTATTAGTTTGAACGCCTGTTTTCAATTCCTTTGAGCATATAACTAGGCATGGAATTGCTGGGTCCACGTGGTAATTTTATCTTTAACTTTTTGAGGAACCATCAAACAGATGTATTAATTTTATAGCTAGTTCTCTATTCATACAAATGGAGACAGAGTTGCTGATAATGCAAAGTAGTGGAGAGTCCAACAGTGATCACTAGCTAGTGTGACTACTTTTTATTGAGACCCTTCCAGGCCCTCTGTTCAGAGCGCTACCCACATTATGAAATGCTCTGACAACGCTGTGAGCTGGGTGCTCTCATTACACCTGTTTTGTAGGTGGGGACGCTGAGACGTGGAGGTTAAGTAACTTGCTCAAGGTCACACAGAGTTGAGAAGCCAGAGCTCCAACGCGGGAGGTCTGGCCCCAAGCTCATGTTCTTAATCACTAAACTGTCACGCCCCGGTAATGTGCCAAATGGTTTCTGTTTGGATTGGAAGGGGACAGGGTCTAGGCTGGCAGCAGCTCTCTGCTCCAAATGATGCCAGGCTCAGACTGCTATGAAAATGAGTTTGTATTCCCTGAGATTGCCCCAGCTGAGAACAACAGGGGCTGGAATTAAACCCCCCTCAGTGGATACCCACAAAACAGCGAAGTGGCACTTGACTGCAAAGTACTACCCCGAGTGATTTCTCTCCATGGGTGCGGTTAGCTTTATCCCTCTGTTTGTCAGAAAATAGCCTGTCGTCCCCATAACAGCCTGTTTATTGGGCACTTACGCTGTGTCCTCCAAGATGCTGAGATCATCTTGGCCACAGACCTAAGAGGGGGTATTTTACCCCCATTTGACAGACAAGGAACCTGGGGTCCGGGTGGTTTGACTAGCCAGGTCAAGGGCACACAGGTGTAACGGGCAGGACCAGTGTTAATCTGGACGTCCGGATTCCAGCACGCTCTAAGCAGGTGTCCATACTCACCGTCTCTCTGATCAGACGCGCCCGCGCTTTTAGGAATTTCTGATTTCGCCCAGGAGTAAAAGTTTCTGGGACTTCGTTCCCCAAGACAATGAGCTGCCTCTTAAGAATGACTTGGGCTTGTTCATAATCTCAAATGACATCTAGCCAGTTTTTATTGCTCTTTTTAGAAAAAAATCCAGATCATGGTATTAGTTCCTTCCAACCTCTCACATTTGCCTTTTTTTTCAAAATGCTGCGCATTTTCCCCTCATCCACCTAAACCTGCTGTTGAGTTACTGGCCCCCAGAGGCCGCGGGCTCAGAGCGGATGCGTCCGCGCGCGGTGCCGCTCACCGCCTTCTCCGAGTGTAATCAAACATCAAGCTAAGTAGCAAATAAATCTCTCGATCTCATAAGCTGCACAGCGAGATCATGTAAATGCAAATGAAGGACCTGATTTCAAGCTGTCGAGGGGGAGGGGAGGGGACGCGGGGCCCTGTCACCGTGACCGCCTCGCGGCAAGGCCATACATCAGCTGCAGGAGCAGAACAGGCACAGGAGGGGAGGCCGGCTGCCCCAGGGAGGGGGAGAACAGGCAGGCGGCAAAACGCAGGCGGCTCAGGGCCCGAGACCCAGACAAGGCTGGATGGGGTGGCCAGGCAGGTACAGGGCGCCTGGAGAGGCGTCCCCATGGCCCGGAGCTCCTCTTGGACCCGAGCCGGGGAGCTACATGGTAATGCTGACGACAAGGACAGCAGCCATAGAAGCCACTGTTGACCGAGCATGCCTCCCGGGCTGGATACCACTAAACACTACACACGGCCTCCTGCGGTTTTGCCGGTGAGGAAAGGGAAGACTAGACCGGGTCGTGACTTGCCCAAGGTCACGCGGGAAGTGGCAGAGCTGGGACTCCAGCTCAGTTCTGAGCTCACAGAACTGAGCCGGCCTCAAAATTCACATGCCGGCAGCCAAATTCCCCTCCCTGAGCCCCCAACCCATTAGCAGTGACCTCAGTCCCATTATAAACTTGAGCAGAGTTGTTGCCATGACATGGAAGAGTCTTTTTAATATGTGAAACAGAAACACATAAATTAGCTCTGCATTTTGGCTTTTTAAATTACTAAAGCGAAACCTCAATATCCCAAAAAAGAGCCCGTCTCTAACTGCACACCCTCACACATTGCGGCTATGCTGCTGTTTCCTTCCAGTATTTTTTTCAACGCATTTTTTTACCATGGTCGTAACAGTGGTGTATGTAAAAATTTGAATCCTGCCGTGTTTTTTTTCACTTGACATTATTTTATACGCCTTTGATCATATGTGGATGTGGCCTTCTCGTGTGTGGCTTTTTAGTATCATTATGCAATGCTCCACTGCCACTCACACAATGCACATGGTTCAAAGAATCCGGGCTTCCGAGATGATGCCTGAGTCCTTTGATGCATAATGCACCTTATTTTACATGATTGTTTATCTGAGGTTCTCATTATGGAAATAAATAAATATCCTCTATGCTAATAATGATCACAATTTGCATTTATATTGTGCTTTTCATTCGAGGCTCTTAAGCTGTTTTACAATAATGAACTACCCCTCGTGAGCACAATGTATGTGCGTGCCTATGTGTGCCTGGGTAGAGCCATGTACAGATATTTATTTAATAACTACCAGGCAATAACTGTGGGATTCCACAGAACTACGCTTTAATAGAATGCAGGAAAGTGAGTGGAGGCTTTTCAACTGTCGAACAAACATTCATTTAGTTTAGACGCAGGGCTAGAGGGTTAATGAGCTACACTGTACATGGCTGCCAGGAAGTGGAGAGTGATGGATTCCCGCGAGGTCCCTGCTCGTGGTGGAAAGAGCATCTACGACAGGTCTAAAACCCGGGCATCGGGCTCCTTGGTAGAAAACCTGCCACTTTGGAAATGACTGCTGGCCCATTTGTCCAGAGTGAGATCCAGTTTGGGTCACCTATGCAACAAAACCAGCTGATTTCACCCATTCTCACCTCTTCAGTGGGAAACGAGGGCTAGTTAAGAAGAAAAAGCATATTGGGCAGGCAGTGATTAGACTTGAGTTGCAAAGCTGGGTTACTTGTTTCGAAGACGTTGTCCCATAACGATGGACTTTGGTGAAGCTCCAGGGCTGGGGACCTTGGCTTATGGGTCCCAGGTAACTTCAGATCAAGGTAGCAGCCTGCAGGGAACACCACCTATACCTGCCTCTGGCAAGCCCCCGCGGTTCACACTGGTGACTGGCTGCTCCGAGGGGCTTCGGGCCTGGGGCCGCCTGCCCGGCCGGCTGGTTCCAGTGTGGGTTTCCAGGGCCTGGTCCTCCGCGCTGGGGAGTGGAGGGAGCTGATATTGCCGGAGTAGCGGGAGAATCCCAGGACCCCCGGGACGGGGAGAGAGATGGTTTTAATTAGAGCTCAGAGATGGGAAATAAGGCAGAGAGGGATGACATCTTAATGAGGTTTAATGAAGCTGTCTGCTGATGGGGACAGCTGTCACCCAGAGCTGTATTCCAGCCAAGCCACTTTGTGACGGAGGAAACTCGGAAAACGGCACAGTCTGAAGGCGGCCGAGGAGGGCAGGGCGGCCAGACTCAGAGCTGGGATTTTTCTCCCACGTTTGCCTCTTGATTCTAGCACCTTGTTGACAAGGGATTCCAGCTAGTGGGCCCTGTTTAAATAGCTTCCAATATTTCACAGTCCCTCATCGTGCAAAACTAAGGTGTGTCTCTCGAAAGGCCTCGTGGATTTTGCACGAGGTGTCTGAAGAATTCAGCCTGAAGAAATGAGAAATGCGAGGATTTTGAGGTCTGAAAGGACACAAGGGTCCCCTCCCCTTCTCAGCCTCAATTTCCCCATGCGTCCAGTGGGGATCACAAGGCCTCCCTTCCAGGGTTGTTGTGAGAGTTGAGGGGCTGCCGGGGGTTAAGCACAGAGGTACAATGTCCAAGAGACGTGAGTACAACCCTAGCTCTTCTATCGACTACCTGGGGGGCTTTGGACAAGTGTGAACCTCTTTAAGCTTCAGTTTTCCCATCTGTAAAATGGGAGGGTCTCTCATTTGTGTGGGGAGGGTGCTCTCAGCCTCCACTGAACCCAACAGCCAGTCTGTGCTATCTGCCCCAGGACCTTTGCGCATTCCAGCCTGAGACCCCTTTTGCCTCTGCTAGTGGTCATCTCTCCTGTCCTGGGCTGGGGGACAGGCTGCCTGGGGACCGGGGAAGCTGATCACAGCTGAGTCTCTTCAGTCTCACAGACATCAGAGTGAGGTTGCCACGTGTCTTAGTCCGTTTGTGCTGCTATAACGAAACACCGGAGGCTGGGTAATTTATAAAGAACAGGCATTTATTTCTCACAGTTCTAGAGGCTGCCCAAGATCACGGTGCCAGCAGGTTCAGTGTCTGGTGAGAGCCTAGCCTCCACGTTGAAGATGGCTCCTTGTTGCCATGTCCTCAAGAGGGGACACAGGCTATGTGGCAGAAGGGACGGAAGGGGCAGAAAAAGTGAGCTCCCTCCACCACGCCCTCTTGTAAGGGCAGAGCCCTCACGGCTAAACACCTCCCAGAGGCCACACCGCTCAGTGCCGTTGCACTGGGACTAAGTTTCAGCACGAGCTCGGGAGGGGACAAAGACATTGGAACCACAGCAGCAGGAGAAGCAGGTGACCGTCAGCCGCACGCTCCCCTGTGTTTCACTGGCAGCTGATCTCAGACGTCTGTCACAACCCGCCAGCGTCAGGAGCACCTCTGAGCGCCTGTCAGTCCTTGGCCAGCTTCATGCAGCCCCCACCGAAGTGCCCAGAGACCTGCGCCCCCTCTGTCAGACAGCTTTTCTAGAAGGCCCCACTGGAGAGGCTGGGGAAGGAGGCCAAGGGTCCGTGCTGAGCCCTCCCACCCCTGGCTCGATGCTCCTCTGGGCACCAGTGGCTGCCGCCCTCGCAGGCTGCCCCCAAATCTCCTTCGGGTTGGCGCTCGTCAGAATGCCGGTTCGAGATCTGTGTCTTCCTTTCCTGAATGCCCTTCCCCCGCCCAGTCAGACCCAGCTGTCCTGTATCCATGTCACTTCGGTCTTATGCAGCAGGTCCTCAGATAACATCGTTTGGGGCATCACTGTGACGTTATAACCCTGATGAGAAGAAAACACTGGCTCCCGGCCGGGGCGGCTGTCTGTGCGGAGCTGGCGCATTCTCACCACCTGTGGGTTTTCTCCAGGTGCTCCGGTTCCTCCCGCACCCCAGAGATGGGCGCGTGGTCCCGGTGTGAGCGAGTGTGGGGGTGTCAGTGCGCCCTGTGATGGGATGGCGTCCTGTCCATGACCGGTCCCCTCCAGGCACCCTGAGCTGCCACAGGAGGCTGTGGCCACCCGAGACCTTGAACTGGAGTGAGAAGTAAGTAATATCTCACTTGCTTTTGTTCGCCTTACTTACATTTATTTCGACATTTAATACTGGGAGTGTTTTGATCTTTTTTAAAGTCATGTCAGAATATTAAGGGGGCCCAAACGCTTTGGGCACATAAATTGCCTTTGCACCGCCTGAGTCAAAACTGCAAGCGTGCCCATCCCCCGCGTTTTGGTCTTTGTGTAGGAGTTCAGTGATGTTTCTGTGGTCAGAGCTATGCCATAGGAACTTAACACTTTTTAATATCAATTAACCTGTGGTAAAACTGGTTTTTTTGTACATCGCTTTGCTTCAAGTTGCAGTTTCCGGAACCTATTGATAATGTTAAGTCAGGACTCACTGTAATGTTTTCTGAAGCAACAGTTCTTCCCGTAACCCTTGGTGTACACATCAAATAGTGCTGCGGTCCCCAGGCCCCAGGCCCCAGGCCACAGACTGGTACCGGTCCGCAGCCTGTTAGGGACCAGGCCACAGAGATCCACTGCCACCCACCGCCCCCATCCATGGAAAAATTGTCTTCCATGGGACTTGGGGGGCGGGGAGGGTGCACAGCAGGAGGTGAGCGGCGGGTGGCGAGCGAAGCTGCCTCTGTGTTTGCAGCCGCTCCCGATCACTCGCATGGCTGCCTGAGCTCCGCCTCCCCATACCCCCGAACCGCATCCTTGCAAAAATTGTCTTCCATGAAACTGGTCCCTGGTGCCAAAAAGGTTAGGGACCACCGAAATGGTGGACTTTACCTGGGGTTCCCCTGGGCACCATCGTGTGTGCAGCAGAGAATGAGACGTTCTGTATGAGCAAAACCTCGCCTGTGTAGACAAGACCTGTGCACATGAAAGACAATGACTAGGCCGTCTATGCTAAGTGCTAAACCGGTAATTAAGAGACAGCAAAGACCACATGGAGTCAGGTGTGGGTTCAAATCCTCATTACCTGTGTGCAGCTTCGAGCGAACAAGGCGCTCAAGCTCTCTAGGCCTCTTTCCTCTCCTGCAATGGTAGTGACACCACTTTGCGGGATTGTTTGGGGCCTGGGCAGTAACGAGGGAGCCGGGCACACAGATGCCATGATTACGGGCGCTGTGGTCAGCGGTGTTAGCCAAAAAGTGAGTGGCCGGGTGGGGCTGTCCAGTTAGCCTGTTTCATTGGGCAAATGAGCTGGTCCTGGGTGGATGTGCTGCTCCTCCAGAGGCATGCCACACCCGAACCTGAAGGACCAAGTTGCAAGCAGTGAAATCTCAGGCCCGGAAGGTATTTGGGGATGGGTGGAACAGGGGGAAGATTACGTAGGACTCCTCAGCTTTGCTGTGCCGATGCACAGACAGTACTCTGCGCAAAGCTCTGCAGGTGGTCTCAAGCTGCGGCTGAGGCAGGCCCAGGGACCCCGCGGGTTTCCTACAGGCAGCCTTCTCTGACACTTGGTGGAACCTGCCCCGGAAGGAAGGAAGCCTGGTTGCCAGGGTGCAAGGCTATGGAGTAGGTAGTGCTGCTCTGAGCGGCTGAATCTGCTTCTCGGCCAAATTCTTGGGAAGTCCTACTTCATCCCACCAGGCAGCACCCCAGTCTGGAAAAGTCCAGGGAGAAGAGAAATCCAACACCACATTCTCAGGGATTTCAGGATGGGACTGCCCAGTCTCAGAAACACGGTCCAGAGAACACTTTGGGAGGTAAAAATATCATTTTTATCGTTGTTGCCATGGTTCATCCGGCGCCTGTGCTTACATAGTTCCCGAGGGAAATCGGGTCTCCCGCATGGATGTAGAGAGTGCCAGGCAGCCACAGTGCCACACGCACGGAGCCTGAAGGAGGGCAGCAGGCAGGATGGCACAGTGTGCAGGGCACCCACATCAGGTCAGCCGCCACCGTGACCAGTGCCCCGGAAGCCTCTTTGTGCTGCCTTCAGTCACTGCCCCTGCCCAGGGTCCTGTGCTCCTGACTTTCGAAACAAGATTAGTTGTGCTCGTGTTTGGCCTCACCCGTGTGGAGCCATACGTGGCTCATGCATCTGGCCTCTTTCCCTCCACACTTCGAGTGAGGACCACACGGGTGCTGCCCATAGTATTGTCTTTCATTCTCAGGGTTTCTCAATCTCTGTAGGCGCTGTTGGCATTTGGGGACAGATCGCTCTCTGTCCAGTGTGTGGTGGGGCTGTCTTGTGCATTGTAGGATGTTTAGCAGCATTCTTGGTCTCTGCTCACTGGGGAGAGGGTGGTACCTGCCTCCCAAGCTGTAGCCAAAAATGTATCCAGACATGGCCAAAATGACCTCTAGGGGACAATATCATCCCTGATTGAGAACTACTGCTGTAGAATATTCTGTGGTATGAATATGTCACAACTTTCTTACCCACCTGATAGTCATTTGCATTGTTTCTGGTATTTGGCTACCATGAATTGAGCTGCTATGCCCATTCTTTGACATGTTTTTGGGTGGGCATACACATTCATTTCTGTTGGGTGTACAGGAAGGAATCGTTGGGTTATAGAGTAGGCATGTGTTTAGCTCTAACAGATACTGCCAAACAATTTTCCACAGTGGTTATACCAGTTTTCACTCCCAGCAAGTACATGAGTGTTCCAGTTGCTCCACATCCTCAACAATAACACTGAGCTTTTACTTTGCATTTTCCAGAGGTGGAGCACCTTGACATACAGGTCTTGGTCACTTGGATATCCTCTTAATGAAGTGCCTGTTCAAGTCTTCTGCTCATTTTTTTCTATAGGATTGTCTGCCATTTTCTTATTGATTTGTAGCTGCTCTTTATATATGATGGATGAGTCCTTTGTCAGATATATGTATTGCAAATATCTTCTCTCTCTTTGTGGACTCACAGATTTTTAGAGCTGGGGCACTCTATCCTTCCCTCTTCAAACCTCCAGGTATGCTTGACTGTTATTACTTAACTATCCTTTTTACAAGAGAGTAAATTTCATGTGAGCAGGGGCTGTGTGTCTGCTTTGTTCATCTTAGAACTCCCAGCAGAGTAGGTACAAAATAAATACTTGTGGAATGAAAGTATGAGAAAAGCTCCCATTGGGATGATATTTTGCAGCCTAAGGCTTCCATGTGTTTCAGCAGTTGTTGACTCCCAGGCAACCATGCTAAAAGCACAGAGATTGAGGCACCTGCCTGCTCCCTCATCCCCTGCCTAAGGGTGGCAGCCAGCTCCTGAGACTGTCTGTCGTCCGCCAGCCAGCTGGAACTCTGCCCACCTGCACCTGCCCTGAGGGAGGCGGGGCTTCTCCCGGAGAAGTCACATTTTAATTAACTTCCCCGGCAATCACTGGAGAAGCTGGATCATTTTCATAAACAAAAGAGAGGCTAGAGCTTTGTCTGCAGCTCAGAGTGAGTGATGTGGAAGGAATTCAAAACAAACCACCCAATAGAGGTGCCCACCTGGAACTCAGAACTCCATTGCTCTTGAGGGAGGGGGTCTGGGACTTGAGATGTGAAAGAAGAGGGAGAAAAATGATGAGTTACTGTGTAGAAAAGAACCAATAGTCTCAAAGTAGGCCATATGGACTGCATGTTTGTGTTCCCCCAAAACTCACGTGTTAAAACCCTAACCCCCAATAGGATGATACTAGGAGTGGGACTTTGGGGAGGCGATTAGGTCAGGAAGGTGGAGCCCTCAGGATGAACGTGTGCCCTTGTAAGAAGAGGAAGAGAGCTAGCTCACTCACTCTGTTCTCCGCCACGCAAGAACACAATGAGAGGGCGGCTGTCTGCAAACTAGGAAGTGAGCCCTCACCAGACACCAGATCTGGTGGTGCCTGCATCTTGGACTTCCCAGCCTCCAGAGCTGTGAGAAATACATATTTGTAGCCACCCAGTCTATGATAATTTGTTATGGCAGCCCAAGCTGACTAAGACATAGGTGTTTCATTCATTCATTCATTCATTCATTCATGGTACCCCTATGTACTAGCATCTATTCTATGCTGGGCCCTGGGAAAGGAGGGATGAGAATAAAGACCGACTGGGTATATAGGACACCTGCATACCGTCTGCTCAGTTTTGCTGTGAACCTAAAACTGTTGTAAAATATAACGTCTATTTTTAAAAAACTAACCTTAAAAAGTAAAGAGTGGATCCCTGCCTCTGTGGCGCACACAGTCTCCTGGGGGAAGACAGACATTAAACTGATCATCATGCAACTAATGACTTAATTACGCCACTTCGTAATTTTCCAGCAGCTTTATTTGAGAAGTAATTCACACACCACACAATTCACCCATTTAGAGTGTGCAATTCAATGGCTTTTACTACATTCACAGAATTGTACAAGCATCGCCACAACCAATTTTAGAGCATTTTCATCACCCTCACGACTCCCGTTAGCCAGGCCATTGCCCCCACGGTCCCTCCATTTCTGCCCTCCACCCACCCCCGGCCCTCGCAACCACCGATCTGCTTTCTGCCTGTGGATTTGCCTATTCTGGACATTTCGCGAGGATGGAATCATGCCGTATGTGGCCTTTTGTGTCCGGAGTCTCAGCATCATGTTGTCAAGGTCCATCCATGCTACAGCGGGCACAACTGTGTAATTTTGAAAGTGCCGTGATGGTGGGCTCGGGCACTATGGTGCCGCCATGTAACACGGAGGCCTGTCTGGACTGGTGCCAATCTGGGAAGGACTCCCAGAGGAAGAGGTTTTTAATATCAGGCATTTCTTGTGCACCTGCTATGTGCCAACAGGAAAAAGGAGGTACTAGAAGCCAGGGGTCTGGCTGTCTCAGAATTTGTAATCCAGGCAGGGTGGCCCAGCATGTGTATTCACGGAAATGGAGACAGTGACTTAAGTTCTAAGCCCCAGTGAACAGAACAGAGGGTGGGAGTTACTGGTGTTCAGAGGAGGGACGGCCACGGCAAGCCCAAGGCTCCAGAGAGCTTCGGGCACAGACAGGGCTTAAAAAATGAGGCCCAGCAGCGGCAGAGGCAGGCCCAGAGGAAAGGCCTGGATGAGGCTGGGCGCCTGCGGTTCTCTGGGGCGCGTGGGCTGGTCCCCCTCAGCTGGTCCGCCTCAGCAGCGGGGCCACGTGGGGCGGGGGGAGCAAAGCAGCAGGGCTGGGCGGAACGGAAGGGGCAGGGCCTGGACTTCCAGCCCGAGGGAGGGGTTTACAGCAAAGGCAGTGACGAGCTATTGCGGGTGGTCCCTGACCACCTACCCACCTCTACGCGCCCAACCTGCAGAAGCCAGAGATGGTGGGACACAGAGCGTGGGGAGAGCCTGGGAGACAGAACACCCCGCGACCTCGAGCCCTTGGCCTGTGGCCTGTGGGCAGCAGAGGAGCAGCTGCACCACCCTCCGCACCGTCCACGGGCCTGCGGGCACCAGGGGGCCAGGGAATCTGGGGCTCATTGGCATCCACTGAGCTCGCAGACCTGAGGGTGAGCTGGCAGCAGCCAGCCTGGGTTCCTGCTGCAGGCCCAATGTGAGCCGTGTGACCCCTCCGCACCCGCAGCTGCCCTGCGAACAGTTGGGAGGGTGGAGGGGCCACCTCACCAGGCGGCTGTGCAGACTAAATAAGAGAACTGGGAACTTAACAAGCGCTCAGGGACGAGGAAGGTGGTGATGGTGTCCTAAGCGCCACAAAGCACAGGGCCTCTGCCCCTGGTAGCTGCTGTTCGAGAGAGACCCCAGCCCCGGCTCAGACACACCTGCCCACCCCCACGTGAATGGCAGAGCTGCCTTTCTAGGCCTCAGTTTCCATATCTATAAAATGGGACTAATGTGGTTGATAATAGAGTAATTTTGTTCATACAAACCCCTTCTGGGGGGGTGGTCAAGGAGTTCACTAGAGACCCAGAGAGTGAGAACAGCTGTCCAGGTCCTGAGGGGGTAACTGTGTCCCTGCCCTAAGGTGAGGATTTGAGGACATGACTTCCTCGTGAGAATGGTTCGATCGGAATGAAGTGTTAGGTAGGAAAGATGTCCCCCTCCCTCGATGGTGGCCTTCAGATGGGCCTTGGACTGGGCCAGTCATTTCCAGCTTGAGCCCAGCAGGTGTAGGCTGCACCCCAGACACAGCTGCTCAGCTCAGGGGCTGCGCTTCCCCGCTCCCCCACAATGTACAGATGTGGCCATGGAGGCCTCCGTGTCTGCTGTCCTCACTCGCCCCTGAGCGCGAGCGCACCAGTCAGCTTCTGCTGTGTCCCCACCCCGG
>RJWJ010027354.1:0-22230 GCA_004363605.1 Indri indri
TGTTTGTTCTGCCAGATGGAAGGAAATCCTCATTGTCTTTTCACACTTGAGCTTCCCTTAACGCAAGCACTAACTTAGGAGTTGTGACTAAGTCACAGGCTTATTTTACACAGGTATTTGTTATTTCCTGGAATGGTGACAGGATCAAGGCCTGAAACAATTTGTGAGAATTTTTGGAAGTATAAGGTGTTTACCAGGATTGATGGTGGTGTTTTGAAGTAGATTTTGTTCCTTTTCAGTTCGGTTGTTCTCTAAGGATATTAACCATGTTGTCTGGAACTTCATCACAAAAATGATTTAATAATGAAACTTTCAGAAGAGCAAAACGTTAGTAAGCCCCAGTTCAGAATCTGGCCTGTGTCTAGTAATGTTTAATGTCTCAAAATTTGGGGATTATTAAAAATAAGTATTCATAAAGTTGCAATAAACCTTTATCTGTTTCTTTGGACAATTGAAAGGATGCCATATGTTATTTTAAATGCAAAAATATTGGCTCTCAAAGGAACTTTAATCAGAAAAATGCTATTTAGAGAAAAAGTGCCCATAAAAAGCAAAGAATTATGAAATAATAGGGTGAAAATGGCCTTAAAGATCAATGCAATAATCAATACAGTCCTGCTGCTTTTCAAATGAAGAAGCTAAGGCTCTTTAGATTATATGATATGTGTATGATGATAAAATTCATGAGTGGAGAACCAGGAAAGACATAAACATGGGTTCTCTGTTCCCCAAAGTACAGGCTGTGTTACAGAAAATTCTAGGCCACTGCACATCCTCCCTTTCAAAACTGCACATTTAGTAATACATGTTTTGCATTAAAATTTCAAGCTAGTACCCAGATGGAAGGATGTGTCTCAATTTACTTCCTTAAACATTTCCAACAGGGGTTTTTTTTTTTTAGTTTCTTGCATTGCATTTGGCCTTTATTCTCAACTCAGAAGCTTAGTATAAATGCAAAGCTTTTGGATTCTTTAAAAGATGGAGATTTCCTTTTCATCTGAGATCTTAGATCTCCCTCAGATCTTCTTTTGTCTTAGCTAGTTCAATTTTCCTATTTTAAACTCTTTTCTTTCAACTAAGGAAGTGTGCTCATCCTTTACCTTCTTACGTCTTGATATTGTTACGTCTTGTTTTGTTTAGCCATAAAAGTCCAGATGCAATTTCACACCTAATAAGAAAGGAGGCACAATTGGAAAACGATTTTGTTAAATGGAGCAGTACTTCTAAGAAAATCATAGGAAATCTGAATACTCTGATTGTGAGCTACACACTTGTGAGCACTGAAAGAGAACCACCACCTTCTCTAAACTCAATCAGGTCCTTTCACCAAGGTAAAGTATGGTCATCTCCTTGCACATTTGAAGACAGTAAATATATATCAATTAAATTAGAAAGATGAAGATTGTTAGAGTGAAGGTTTTATTTCTCCAGGCTGGCTATAGCTCCAAAGAATGAATATTAAATGAAAATTATTAAAGAATTTAAAATTCAAATTTGAAAGTTGTATTTCTCCAGGCTTACTACAGCTCCCAAGAATGAATATTAAATTAAAATTATTAAAGAATTTAAAATTCAAATCTATTTTGTATTCTTGAGAAGTTCATCAAAAATAAATGCTGACATATCATCCAACAAGTTCAAAGCACTTCCTGTTTGGTAAAAAAGAGACCTAATGTTCTGTATAATCGTACTGTCTTAAGAAGAGAAAAGAATTTAATTTTACAGAAAGTGTTCCCCTTCTCCCCTAGGATTTAAAGGGAGGGGGGAAAAACCCAAGTTGTTGGGTGGAAAAATAATTATTGTAGTATCAGTATTAACTTTGGCTACAAACAATATTGGTACACTTTATGTCCAAAGATGCTCAGTTTCTCTCTCTCTCTCTCTCAATTAGAATTGCTATAATAGTTGAATAATTATTTTGCAACACAACTACGTATTTTGCCAAAATACTTCCCTTATGTAAGGCAAAAATGAACAAGTTTAATTGAAAAAAGGGACTCATGACCACCTGCCACTTTAAAAATCCAGTGACATGCATACCTATTATTCAGAGATTAGTGCTGCCCTCTAGATCTCTCTTTTTATTCTCCACCTTTGTCAACCAACCCACTTTATAGCTATTAAGTCCATAAAGCTTCTGAATCCTCTACAGCTCATCTCATAACAAAAGCTAACCACCTGACATGCAGGGCTGGTTATGTGAAAATACAACAATCCCTCCCAAGAGCGTGATAACCTGAGTCAACAGTGAACACATTAGTGAAATACAATTGCTGATTTATGGAGTAATTCCAGTTAGCCACTGAGCATGAGGCATCTTCTAATTCTTCCATTGTTTAAAGATTCATTCAGTTTGTTTGCCAGTAAGCCAAGTGGACATAAAAGATGAGGCAATGGAATCATGAGTTGATCCGTCTGCCTAAAATAACTCCCATTATATTTTAAAAAATACTTAATATTAACTCAGTTTTTGCTTTAATAAAACCTATCTAGAAAGACACTTTTAGCTGTAACAAGTAACATTCTTCAAACTATAAAAAATAACTAAAACTCTTTATATCAAAAATTTTTATTGACCTACAGGACAGTCTAGATTCCTTGAAAGAAAAAAGAAAAAGACCTCTAAAAAGGTAAAATAAATGTATACCACCACCATCTTCAACAAAGTAAAAATTACTTTTTTAAAAAACAAAATAATTAAATGAAAGTCTAGGATAGCTGATCTAGGTGAGACTCCAGAAGGCATCTCACCCCCTCCTTCATCCCACATTGGATAGAGTGAAAAATTGGGGACCAGATAGGTCAACTGATTTAGAGTTAAACACAGGCCAGCAGCTATTGTGTAAATAAACTAGAATTAGACTGATGGTCACCTAACCTCTCTTCTCTGCTCTTTCCATGTAGGGCAGAGTTCACTGTCATCCTCTTGCCTCCCCTTTTAGGATCCTCTCGACTGTCCCCTTGGTACAAGTGCCTAAGGGCTGTCCTGTTCCTAAAGAGTCTGACTTTTTCAGTTTGCTGTTAGGTTTGGCAAATAATTTCTTAAACCAAAATGTAGCCATGGCATATTAATAGATATTACCTAACAAAAGGGGTCTCTTATCAAATTGGTTTGGGAAATTCTCGGTTAAACAAAGGTTTCTTTTCTGTAGGATCGTTTCAGGCCTTTAATATGCTACGAGTCTTCAGATAAGCATATCTCGACCTTATTTGATTACGGCATGTCTCTCTCTCTCTTTTTTTTTTAACAAAGCATATATGGCAGACTCTAATAAAATGAAACACAATTCAAGAAACACTCTGACATAAGCTAATTCCTAATGAGCTTAACTCAGACATGTCCTCTCCAGAAATATGGATACTTTTTATGATTATGAATAAAATGAATGATCATATTGAAAATTTAAAATGCGTAATAGAAAATTAAACTGACCTCTATTCATACCAGCCAATGATAAGAAGATATCCAGAGTATTTGCACTTGTCAGGTGACTTCACATCTGTATCCACTTCCTCATAAAGCTGATCCTAACAATAGAGATACCATTTATCCAACACCTGCCACACGCTAGGCTGTGCTAAGGACTTTATTTAAACCAACCCTCTAAGGTAGAGCCTATTACAACTCAAACGTAGACCAAGGACCGTGCTATTAACCTCACTAGACACACCTTCCCCAGCTTATCACAGTTACCAAAATTCTAATAATTAATATGAACTCTGCTTTTTTTTTTTTCATACTCTAATCCCGGAAAGTGCCAGGATTTAAGCCAGAATGCTGCCAATATTTCAAAACCATTTCCTTCTCCTAGCTTGAAGGAGACAGAACAGCTGCTGCTTGCTTGAAATTTTGCTTAAGTATTATGATTTCATATTGGGATAGCAATTCCAATATATTCTCGGGGTTTATTACCATCATTCCTTACCGCTGTGCACTTTGGCGGAAGAACTGACACCACCACCAATATATTGCTCATTTTTAGGTACATAGTTTTAAGTGGAACATGCAGTCTCCATAAGAATGAAGCAGAACGACAGAGAATACAAATTTTTCTTTTCATTCAATGAGTCTACCATTTAAAATTTTTTTGAATGCAATCTAAAAAGATTGGTAAAAAGACACTACTGCTGAATACTTCTCTCCAGTCTCTAATGAAGGAAGACAGTAACCCTTATCCCTGAATGTAACAATGTAAACATAAAACATTTATCTAGCATTTGGTCAAAAAGACAAGCACATGTAAAAGTTATTGGAATGTGCTAAATCATAACCATAACAATAGAAAAGTGAGAAAAAACTTGTCGGAGCTGATGGCCCTGTGTTTGCATGGGTGGAGAAGCACAGAGAGGGTGTATTGCTCTTCATTTATCTTGAGCAAATGTTTGCTTTGGTCTATTTTTGCTTCCTCTCTCACTTCCTACTAAACATGTCACACTAGAATCAGTCATGTCAATATTTAAGGGACTCATTTAGCAGCTGCATTGTCTCCACTTCCTGTAATCACTGAACGCTAACGTGAGGCTGTTTTCCACTTGCAAAGTAAGTTTTAGACATAGTTATCCCCATCCTCATGCCCTCTTCCCACAATTGACCTCCACATTTTCCAATCAAACCACATCTAATAATGGTTCATCAGTTCTGAAATTCTACTTTGTCTATATTCATACTCAGTGTTTCAAATAAGCTGATGGAAAATATAAAATTAATTCAACTTACTGACTTTCTGAATCAGCTCTCTCCAGTGGTAAACACTGGGCAGCTGAATTTTTTTATATTTTTATTTTTTTATATTTTTTATATATTTATATTTTCATATTCCTTTCCTTATTTAGAACCCTTATTAATGAGATATTTAATATTCTGGAATGACTGTTAATATGTTATTCTTATTGTTTTGTTTTGTTTTTTTAAATAGGGCATTGCTCTGCTGCCCAGGCTGGAGTGCAGGAACCTGGTCACAGCTCACTGTAACCTCGAGTTCCTGGGCTCAAGAGATCTTCCTGCCTCAGCCTAGACTACAGGCTAATTTTTTCTTCTTTTTTTGTAGAGACAGGCTCTTGGTATGTTGCCCAGGCTGATCTTGAACTCCTGGCCTAAAGCAATTCTCTGAAAGTGCTAGGATTACAGGGATGAGTCACTACACCAGCATCTTATTGCTCTTTTTTTTTTTTCTGCTTTACAGAAAGTGCCTCAATTTTATTATCCAGACTTTCCACTGAATTCTTACTATAGCATCATACTTTTAATGTCCAAGATCTCTTTTCTGTTCTCTTAATGTTTCATTTTTCATAGTACCCTTTTCTTTTTTTCATATGTACAACGTTGTTTTTTCTCCAAGGATGTTGAAATTACAGTTCCTTGGAAGTTTTCTCTTTCTCCTTGCATTATCTCCAGTGAAATCATGGAGATTTCAAAGGAGAGTTTCTTTATTCCTTGTTTGTCCGGTGGTCTCTCTTGAATAGTGGAAGCTTTCTTCAAATATATGATGGAGGCTGCAATGAAGGCTTCAATTTTCCCCACTCCCCATTTCAGCCCACTGCCATGTGACTTTGCAGTTCCTCTCATTAAAGAAGCAGAATCTGTTTCTGAACTCTTGACACTGGGCCGTTCTTTTGACATCCTTTGGCCAAAAAAATTTAATAGACATAACTATGTGTCAATTCTGAGCCTAGGCCTCAAGAAACCTTGCTGGCGTATTTCTGCTTGTACTCTCTCTTGCACCTTCATCACCCCCATAAACCATGCCCAGGCGTGAAGCAGAGCCCAGTTGCCCCTGCTATTCAAGCTAGGTCTGCCCTAGACCAGCCAAGGCCAGCCAATCCCCAGACATAAGAGCAACTCCAGCCAAGACCAAGCATAGAGCAACAGAGCAAGCCAGCCTAGATAAGAAGGCAATAAATGTTTCTTAAGTATGTCCCTGAGATTTTGTGGTTGTTTGTTACACAGTATTATCAGGGCAATAGACAGCTGATACAGGGAGGTGGTTATGCTTATGAAATATTATAAAAACCCCTGAAGGGTCTTAGAAGGGGAAGAACATGATTTGATTTGCATTTTGGACAAGTAACTCTGGCTACAATATGTAGATTCTCTGGCAGGTAGGATCTCTTGTGAGAGACGATGAATGCCTGAACGAAGGCAACGTCAGCGAGGATGGTAAGAAGACAAATACTAGAAATGCCAAAGAGGTAGACATTATATCATATGGTAACTGGGTGGCCGTGGAAGGAGAGGGAGAGGAAAGATATGTTTCTCAGATATGGGGTTTTGAGGCCATGAAATGAACTAAAACTAGGTTCAGGGAGGAAATATATTAAGTTCAGTTGTGCTATATTGAATTTGAATCCCTATGGGACATTCCGGTAGAATGTTGATAGTCAGTTTTCTGTATAGGTCTGGAGGTTGGGGCGCAGCTCAGGTTTTGTGATAGCAGTACTCATTTAGGAAACCACAGTATACGGATGGTAAACAGAGCTGTGAGTTTGGATGAAATCACCCAGGGGTGGGGTATATGTTAAGAAGAGAGCCAAAGACAGAAGACTGGGTGTAAACGATGTTTAAGGTGCTTGCTGAGAATGGAGGGACAGCAAAGTGGAGGGACATGGAGGGTATTGAATACAGGGAGAATCAGGTATCTGGAAGCCAGAGGAACATTTTAGAAAGAGAAGAACCAATGGTATGTATTTGGTGTGAGCTGTACCTCTCCCATTAAGAATACATGTCTATCAAAATTTTAGAACCAGAAAGGGATTTAAAGATCAAGAACTCAACATTGCAGCGACATCTACAAAGTTATTTTTCAAACTAAATAAATAATTTTGTACAGGTTGGCCCCTGTGAATCTGACAGCAAAGTGAAAAGTTAAAATATTTCTGAAAATACTTAAAAGAATCATTTCAAAAACTGTAGAATCACTTTTAAGTCCCATGAAATTTAAGAGAGAGAAGGAGAATTATTCTCAACATACATAATAAATTCTTTTTTTTTCTCCTTTCAGGTGGCTTTCTCCAGAGAGCACTAGAACAGATGTTCGGTGAACATAAAGGTCATCTCTCTCTAGCGCAGAGCACTTTGGTTGTCTGATTATTTATAACTTGTCATTCGCATCAGCTGATGTAAAAACAAGCTGGGAAGCATTTAGGCCAAACGTGAAGGGACTTCAAGGAGCCTGCATTTTTTCATCTTCTTTTTCAGGGCCTCCACTCTCATCTCTTCCTTCTGCAGGGCAGAGATTAAACACAGCCAAATTAGTCTGCTCTGTCAGGGTTGTTTTGTTCTGTTTAATATATGCTCCTGAAAGACTTCTTTTATGATCTTCTCCTTATAAAGGAGTGTGAAAGTAACACTCTCAGAATATAAGGAAATCTATCCTACTATTTAGAAGTCATTCAAACTGGGAATTTCTTGAACAATGCAGTCTCAGTTGGATAGCTATCACTGTAGTCTAAATTATACAGCCTTTACCAACACAGCAAATATCAAGAGGACAGTGGACTCTACAAGTGATCAACTGAGGTTCATTTTAGGTCTCCTACCTTAAGGAATCTTCTTGAGGAAGGAGACTATAGCAGCTTTTCTAACCACCGGAGGGGGCCCTTTCATCAATTTCAAGCCTGACTATACTTAAACAAAACTAGCTTTTGATATCAGCAGGCTTCCCACCCAGTGGTGAAAAGGGCTTGCTTATCAGTTTCAAATGAGAAGAGCTAGAACCTTTTCTTTTTTGGGGCTTGCCTCAAACCCTCGATCACCCCTGAGAGGACTGCAAGGATTCTGGCAGGAGTGCCGGGGATCCGCAAACAACTCATCAACACCTCCAGCAGCTGTTCGTGTCCTATTATAGGCCACGTCCACAAGTGCTACTCGCTGTGCCATGAACAAACTAACACATTGCTATGCTGCAATACTAGGCCCATTCTTTATGTGAAATTTCCCTAAAAGAAGCTCACAAAACTTTGGGGCAAGTAGAGAGGGATTCTGTTTTAAATTTACTCACATTATTTCACAAGCACACATCTTTGGAGATATTGGTAATTCAGAACAGGTGCTTTTCATCATAGAAATATCTGTGCCTGTTTCTGTGGCCAAGAACAAAAGCCCAACTCAAACTAGTTTAGTAAGGATAGACATTTCTTGGATCGCATCAAGGAAAGGCCCAGAAGTACACTCCCTTCGGAAACAGCTGGCTTCAGAATTTGCTACCTTGAGGATGCTGTTGCCCCTTCTCCATCTCTTGGCTCTCTTTTCTTGTGTGTTGACTTTAATGACAGGTAGACCCTCCTCTTCTTGTGGTAGCAGGTTGGCCCAGCCAGCTCCAGGTTTAAATGGCTCTTACATTCCCGCAGATCATATTGGGCACAGGAAAAAAAAAAAAAAAAGAGTAAATGGCTTTTATATCCCAGGGATCCCTGCAAAAGGAGAGAGCCTCTTTTCCAGTAGCTCCAGCAAAATTCTAGGCCCCTCCATAGCTCGGCTTACCTTGGCCTGTGTGCCCACCTGTAATCAGTCTCTGTGGACTCTGCCAGGCCTGAGTCCTGTGCCCTCCCATGGCTGCCGCCACCACGAAGCCTGCAGAGAAGGAGGGGCAGCGTGTGGATGCATGAAGGGGACTGTGTAGAGTTAGAATGAGGAGGAACTGGTCTCCTAAAAGTTAAAAAAAAAAGAAAGAAAAAGAAAAAAGATTATTCCTGGAAGAAGGAAAGAATGCTAGCCATACAGAAAAGCCCTACATCTCTTACAGTTTGTAAAGCACTTACAGCAGTGCTTGGAGCGTTAAAATAACTTTAAAAATAGTAGCTAAAAGAATTATTAAAGTAATAATAATGACCTTGATGATAATATTTCTGATACCTAAAATGGATGATGACGTACTGTGAAGATAAGATCGCTGCTGGTTATTTCAGCATAGAAAGCATTGTCCTTTGTGCAACTTAATATTTCATCTATTTAATGGCAAACTTGGGATGTAAATGATGTCAGTGCTACATAATTATTAATGGGAAATAATGGAAGGACAAAGAAAACGTATTTGGTGACTCAATAACATGGGCATTTAAGAACAATAAATAATTTTGTCTTCTAGCAAATGGGTGGTTGAATGGGCACTCAGGAAACCTGGTTTGTGTTCCTGCTTCAGCCACCACAATGTGACGATGGGGAAATTTGTATTGCATTCACCTCTGAGCAGAAAGGCCTGTTCCAGGCAGGCAGGGCTGTCACACACGACTGCCAGGCACTGGGCATTTGCTCGGGCTGTCTCCCAGCCTGCAGTGCGCGTCCCCTCCTCTCTGGCTGTCCCCCTGTGCTGTGAGTACGGCTCCGACTCTCACTGGCCTCCTCTATCTCCCAGCGTGTTGTCAGCCACGTAGAGTTGGTGGTAAAACCAGAAAACTCTCGCTTTCTAGAATTTTATATAGAATTCTCCATTTTGACACAATCTTGCTCTTGTATTTTATCCCGTGTACATTTTTCATGGTTTACCCCATTTTTCACATCGACCTCCTTGCAAGGTATGTTCAGTGACTCTGAAGCACCTGGGCAGCGTTTTAGACATGCTGTGCTTTATCTTCTCTTTGCAAAACCACTCCTTGAATATGGGAGACTCTGCCCTCTGCCAGCCCTTTCCCACTCTCACTCGTCACCTGGCTACCCCCTAATTGTCCTGCTTAGCTTAAATGTCCTCTCTTCTGACAAGCCTTCCATTCCCCTAAAAGTTAGGACAGGTGTCCCCTGCAGTTTTCCAGAGCCTCTTTGGCGGTTCAGGTATGCATTTTTTCTTTGTGAATATTATCAATGCAGAAATCTTCAACAAGCCTTTGATCTCCTTAGCAAGTTGAAAATAGCTCACAGGAAAAAATTAGAGAGCAATTTAATCCTAAATGGCTTCCTACTCACTGAAAGTACATGAGGAGTTCAACAAAAGGGAAAATTAAGAAAGGTTTCGGGGAATGGGAATGGTGTGTTTTATTCATCACAGAATACTTAGCCCTGTGTGCGGTACCGAGAACAGATAGAATACCAGATGTCAGAACCTATACAAATAGAATAATTTGGACTTGAACACATGCCTGAGGGATGGAGGAAAGGAGGGAACATCTAATAGAGTGCTAGGCATGAACTGAATTAGAACACACAGGGCTGAGTAGATTACTGTTGTAGCTGGTTTGACTCTCTTATACAACTAGGTGCATTATACAATCCTTGCTTTAAGGCAAAGGTAAACAAGCACCTTTTAAGAAAAGGGTAAAAAGGAGAGGAAGGAAAGGAAGTGGAGATTTGTTGCAGAGAGGGTGAGGGATGTAAGAATGAACCACATCTACAGAGCAGGATGTTTTATAGTTTTATAGTTTTATTCCTAGAATGTCTAAGAACAAATATATCACACCAAAGTCTGAAATTGTCTGCAATGGATTCTATTTTAAAGAAGAATTGTTTCTAATCAAGTCAAACGCTTTAAACTTTGATCAAGGACTGAGGAATCATATAGCTTTTATCCTAAAGAGCATCTCTCAGACAAATCAGAGATGTATTTTCTAGAAAATAGAAAACAACACATTAGTGGCATGAACCGTAATAGAGAGTTTTGGGTGATCCATTGTTTATCAGGCCACCAGCCTGTGTATATCAGTTGTAATGAATCACCCCACAGGAACTTAATACACTCTGGGAATGATTCTGAAGCGTTGTACCCAGGGAATCTAATAATGAAACTTGAAGCGACTGTGTAAGAGGAACAGGAAAACAACCCAAGCTGTTATCTCTTATTGAGTTTATTTTCTCCTAGAGAATCCTGGGAAAACAAAAGACATTTTGTTTGAAGTGTTTTTGCCTTCTTCAAGTCTGAGGGGGAAAAAAAATTCCCTTTGAAGTACTTTCAAGTTAAACATTGTGAAGCCTATTTCTTCCTTTATATCTGAAATATTTACTAATTCTGTAGTTGGACGATTTTGTCTTTCAAAATATTATTTAATTAGAATCTGCTTGTGCCTGGAGCTGGGCATTGTGGAGGACATAAGAGAAATAAAATTGCAACAACATCGCCTGGGAAGGGGTAAGAAATGCACGTTCTCAGGGTCCACGCCAGAGCTTATGAATCAGAATGTGCATTTTAGCGAGATTCCAGTTAATTTCTATATTTAATTCATTTAATTAAGAAGCAATGTTATGACTGCATATTGGAGTGTTGGAGTCACATGGGTTTTGGTTTGTTTTTGTTTTTGTTTTTTAATTCTGTTGCCTAGATCCCAGTCCCAGATATTCCTACTTAATTTGTGTGGGGTGCAGCCTGGGCATCAGGATTTTTCCAAAGAGCCCCAGGTGATTCTCACATGCAGCAGTGTTTGAGAACCACTGCCCTGGGCTCAGGAAAGCTCCCCGGCCCTTTTGGTTCTTGTTGCAGCCCAAGGACCCTTGCTGTAGCCTATGCTCTTGCTAAAATGCAGGTTCTTGTTTCTTTTTTTGGAGACATTTGAGACAGGGTCTCACTCTGTCACCCTGGACAGAGTGCAGTGGCGGTATCATCATAGCTCCCTGCAGCCTCAAACTCTTGGGATCAAGCGATCCTCCTGCTCCAACCTTCTGAGTAGCTGAGACTAACTACAGGCGCGAGCCACCATGTCTGGCTAATTTTTCTTTTTGTAGAGACTCTTGCTCAAGCTGGTCTCCGAATCCTGAGCTCAAGCAATTCTCCTACCTTGGCCTCCCAGAGTGCTAGGATTACAGGCAATGGCTACCCCACCCAACCTAAAATGCAGGTTCTAATTCATTTGGTCTGGGATGGATCCTGAGATTTGTTTTCTAACTGCTTCCTTGGTGATGTTGATGTGATTTTACTGCTCTTGTACCCTCCGCAATGCCTAGATTGAGGCACAGGTAAATGTTCATTAAATAATAATTTAAGGGCCCACGTTTTTTCCCCAGTGTAGAGATAATTGTATTTTATGGCTACTTTTCACATGCGTTTTTTAAAAAAATGACCCCACAAACTCAAACCCCTAAGGAACCATAAAAAGGAAAATTAATGTTAACTTAAATGGTAGCAGCCTGTTACGGGTTGAATTGTGTCCTCCAAAAAGATATGTTGAAGTCCCAACCCCTGGAACCTCAGAATGTGATCTTATTTGAAAACAGATGTAATTGCAGACATAGTTTGCAGATATAGTTAGTTAAGATGAGGTCATACCGGAGTGGCATGGACCCTTAATCCAATGCGTCCTTGAGAAGAACAGAAGCAGCACAGAGACAGACACACTCTGGGCCATGTGACAATGAAGGCGAAGATCGTAGTGATGCGTCTACAAGCCAAAGAATGCCAGAAGCTAAGGAACCACCAGAAGTTAAGAAGAAGCAAAGAAAGATTCTTCTCTAGAGCCATCAGAGAAAGCATGGCCCAGTCGACTTCTTGATTTCAAACCTTTAGCCTCCAGAACTGTGAGAGAATTTATTTCTGCTGTTTTAAGCCACCCACTTTGTGGTAATTTGTTATGACAGCCCTAAATACACAGCCTGTCTCCTTAATACTTATTTCATAGGCCAGAGGTTTTTGCTGGTTTGCTTTGTTTTATTTTGTTGCGTCCAGAACATGCAGGCCACTGCCTATTTATAAAAACTAAATTGATCTATCCATGGCTACTTCAAAGTCGGTGAATCGTTTACCATTACACATAGCAAGGGAGGGAATTATAAAGTAAGAGAAGAAATAAATGAATGGAAAGCGTTCTCCTGAAAGAAAAAAATGAAGGAAAGGGAGAGACTTAATACCCAAAGAAGGAAAAGAGAATATACAGACACTTATAGAGTTTATTATTATGAATAATCTTAAATTAGAGGGAAGGCACAAACGTATTTAGAAATGAAGTTATCCCTTAACAGAAATACACAGCTTTGTGGTCATATTGATTTAGATTTAAATCCTAGCAACGTAGGTGTGATTTTAAAGAAGTCATATAGTGTTCATGACTCTGTAAAATAGAAACACTACTGATAATATGTTCCCATAAAGATTGGAGTGAGGATTATTACAGCAGCCTGTCAGTAAATGGCAACTATTATTCTTAGAAGACAGAAGAAAGGACATTGAGCATAAATTACATCAAGAAGCTCCTCTCTAGTCCCCTTTTATTCATTACAAAATTATTACTTCTATCAGTTCAGCTAAGTGCCACCTTGAGCCCAACCCAGGGGAGAAAATATGAAATTGGTTAAATAAAAATTACGATAGCAACAGCAGCAGATAGCAACTGCGCAGTGGAGGGACCCCGGAGCTGCTGGCCTGGGCCAGTGCGGTCAAGCCCAGGACACAGGCCAGGCACGTGGGACTGGTGCCTGGTAGGAGACGAAGGCTTTTCAAAGGGCGTACAGGGTCCATGAGCAGTGACACTGCAAACAACCTTCCCTTTACAGTTTCCCCTGGGCCTTCAGTAAATAGAACGTGTTTCCTTTCAGTGTATTCAAAAACATGTCACGTCTGGTTATTAACCTTTTCTAATATGTATGCCTCAGCAAAGGCCACGATTGATGAAAACTTTGCTATGTGTACATTTTGTACAGAAAAAAAGAATAAATGAAGTAAAACTTGCTTTCGACCTTTATTGTTGAACTTCAAAATGAGACTAAATTAAGTCTAAATTTATAATATTTTCAAACCAAGTAAAATTCAGTACAAGCTGGTGTTTTGGTTTTTTAAAAGTTAATTGGACAAGAAGAGAAAAAAGTAGTAAAGTATATTCTACTAGACATAAAAATAAGAATTTTATTTCCAATAAGGATACAACATCTGTGTCTCTAGGATTTTGTTTTGCTTGTTTGTTTATTTACTTATTTAATGAGAAGAACTCCTAAACTACTACCAAGCAGACAAATAACTATGAAACTTATTTAACCTGGAAAATTATTCTAGAATTATTTGATTTCCTGGGTAACAGGAAGAATATAGTTCATTTACCAGATTAGGGAGAAATTTATTTTCTTGACCCATTTGCTCATACCTGTATTCTAGATTCTTTCTGTTTTATTATGATTTATCTCTTTACAGGGCTGACTACCTCTAAAATCCTGAAGAACAGGAATTACCTAATCATTACATTCTCAGGTCCTTCTAGTCTCTCAATACATCTTTGCTGAAGGAACTATATATAAAACTATGAGTTGAACCTTAATATGCTCTGGCAAACTGCAAGACAAGAAACCTGATATAGTGGACATTTATCAATTTTTTGATTTTCAGTCATCTATATTTCCTTCATATGTTTAAAGAATGTCCCTCTGTAAACAGCTAGATACTCCCTTCCCTGAGCCCCGTGTAACCCGATCTCCCCATCGGACACAGCTTCTGAATTGAAAAATCATGATACTGACAAGCTGTGACACTGGGGAATCCAGCATGTTGGTGGCAGAGGCAGCTTCAGGTGAAACACCCGTTTTCCAAGAGGAGTGGCGCCACCAGCATCCTCTACCCCACAGGGTCCAGAAGTTGGCAGTAATTCCATCAGGAAGCTCACAGGGCTGGTAGTGAAATGCGGTGCTGTCTACAGCCCAGCATCCCCGCTTTCTACCCCTTCCTGCTCCTGGCTCTGCAGCCCTCCTGGGGATGTGAGCTGTGAGCTGCCCAGTCTCTTCTTTCTGCCTGAATCCCCCAAAGTTCATTTCTGTACCCATAACTAAAAAATCCTAATGTGTCCAATTAGACTTCACCACTATTCAACAGAATGTGCCAGGCTCACTTAAATACTGTGGGATTTATAAAAATGATCTCTTTATAAACATCATTATTTCTGGCTACATGTCTAAACTCCCTTCCAGCTCTAAAATTCTCTGACTCCGTTAGGGCAGTTTCAGGGAGGAATGTAAGTACCATGTTAACCCCGTAGCTGTGTTTCTCCTTCATTCATCGACAAACATGTATGTGTGCCTTCTAGATGAAAAGAGCAGACACTAATTTTTACAGGGTGTCTGATGTTTTCTAACAACTTTGGTCAGTGGAAGAGTTCTGGACTTTTCCCATTGTAAATCATATTAGGGCCTGCGTTAGTCTGCTTTGTGGTGCTATAGAGGAAATACTTTGGACTGGGTAATTTATAAGGAAAATAGGTTTATTTGGCTCATGGTTCTGCACACTGTGCAGGAAGCTTTGTGCTGGCATCTGCTTCTAGTGAGGGCTTTAGGGCGCTTCCACTCAAGGCGGAAGGCAAAGGGGGAACAGGCACGTCACGTAGCAAGAGAGACAGAGGGGACATGGGGCCGGGCTCTTTTAAACAACCAGCTTTCGCATGAACTAGTAGAGAACTCACTCGTTATGGGAGGGCAGCAAGCCATGCATGAGGGATCCGCTGTCATGACCGAAACGCTTGCCACCAAGGCCCACATTCAACACTGGGAATTAAATTTCAACATGACATTTGGAGGGGCCAGACATCCAAACCGTTACCAAGGCCCACACTGAGCATCGTGAAAGTTCACGGAACATCAGCTGACTGCATCGCATATACCCTGAATGTGTTACTGGGGGGAGGAAGAAAGATGTTCTTTGCACCCAACTTAACCATGATCCGCAGGGCTATTAAGCAAAGTGTCCTCAGGGAGTTAATTATCTCTGGTGTGTCCCCTTCTTATTTATAACTGTCACATGAATGAGAAGTCATTCCTGTCCAAGAAAGAAAGGCACTGGCAATTCAGTCACACAGTCACACAGGATGTTTTTTTAAAGCAGTTATGTAAAAGGAAATTTCAAAGAAAGACAAATTACACAGGGCTGGTTACCTGCCATCAGGCTGGCTGTGGTTACCTTGTTTCTTGGCCTTAGTGCTATCAAAGGGCTCATGCACTTTGGCACTTACCAGAAAAAGGCACTCATTTTCTTTTCACTTACACATAAGCTATCTCTTCCAGATGAGATTTAAGCAGGAGATTAGCATGGAATACTTGGCCTTTCTTTCATTTCTATAATCTAGAAGCATTCGGTGGATGTGAAAAGAGCACTTTCTTCGCAGTTTGACATTGAGAGAACACCTTTGACGGGTTATTATGAGGACCAAGCTGTTCTCCAAGTTCCATGGGGAGTGAATTATATTCTGAGACCTGTAATGAATTCAAAGAAGCTCCAAGAAGACAGAATCCACACATTCTAAATAGCACATTTTCCCAAACTTTTCTATGTGTAGAGAAGAATATCTTTCATTTTAAAAATGCAATTCTCCCATTTTCATTTTTGCTCTAAAAAAGAGGAAGAATTATGTGAAATACAAAATGCTAGTTGTTAACCTCATCCCTAGATTCTAAAGAACAACAAAACACCCAGCTTTGCATAACAGCCAGTGACCATTTAGTTGACATTGAGGGCAATGCCTGCCAATTTTATTTCGGCACCAGCTTTAGTGATATGGAGAGTAACCTTTACAGTTAAGATTGAAAGCCCTTGAAAATCTTGAGTTCCAGCCATAAATACTTGCAGGAAGAAAGGCCTGGCAGCTGCTGCAGCCTGCTGGCCCTGGAGCCTCTGGGAGTGCAGAGGCAGGACAGAAGTCAGGGACGAAGGAGGGATGGCGATTAGGCCTTGCCATTCCCTGTTCGCTCTGGTGGTCAGCACCCAAAAGCTTTTCAAATTGACCTTTTGTTTGTCTGAGTGAATCTAACAAAGATTAAAAAGAAAAATGGGTAAGAAGGAATTATGCAAGGGTGACTTCTTTATTATTCATCTCAAAAGTTGGGGTACAGAAAATGCATAATGAACACCACTCAAAAATTGAAAGAAAAGAAAAGAAAAATAGAAATAAAATGGCCAGGCATGGTGGCTCATGCTTGTAATTCTAGCACTCTGGGAGGCCATGGCGGAAGGATTGCTTGAAGCCAGGAGTTTGAGACCAGCCTGAGCAAGAGCGAGACCCAGTCTTCACAAAAAATAGAAAAAATTAGCCGGGCTTGTGGCACACGCCTGCGGTCCCAGCTACTCTGGAGGCTGAGGAAGGAGAATCACTTGAGCCTAGGAGTTTGAGGCTGCAGTGAGCTGTGATGATGCCAAGGTACTCTAGTGGGGTGACAAAGCAAGACTCTGTCTCAAAAAAAAAAAAAAAAGAAAAGAAAAAAATAGAAATAAAAGAAATAATTTTAGACCCAGGAGATTTATTTCTCCACCAAGAGGGTATCTGTGGATTTTGTAAATACTTGAATACTTGGGCCAATAGCGCCGACTTGATTTACTATCTATCCGGATAGAAGCGGTGTCAACCTTCCCATGATTCTGCAGTAATGACTAGCTGTGTCTTTCACACGAGACAGAGCCTGACAGTGCTCTTAGGTTGCACACTTTGCACTGTTGCTCGTGTTTCTCTCAACTAGTGATTATCCATCCAGGCATTTGTTTAGAACAAACGTACGCCATAAATGAATGGCCAAGATTAGCAGTTTAGTCTATGGGATGTAAAATACCAGGTTTTATTTTATGGCACCAATTTGTGATGTTAGAAACATCTTCAGCAACAATCACGTGATGTTGAATATCATAAGGCTTCAAAATACAGCAGAAAGAATGGGGGTTCTGGCTCAGACTAACTTAGGTTTGAATCCCAGCCTCACCATGAATTAATTTACCTGTGTCTCTTTTCTTTTCTTTTCTTCTCCTTTTCTTTTCTTTTCTTCTTTTCTTTTCTTTTCTTCTGTACAGTGGTGTGGTAGGCAGACTCTAAGACAGCCCAGATGATAGCTTTCAGGTATTCATGCCCTTGAGTAATCACCTACAGTTGTGGGTTGGTTGGATCTAGCGCATTGCTTCTAATGAATAGAACATGACCAATTGCTGGGCTATCACTTACAAGATTAGGTTACATAAGAACTGTAACTCCCATCTAGTGGCCCCCTCTCTCCCTCCCTCCCTCTCTCTCTCTCTCTCTCTCTCTCTCTCTCTCATTCTCGTTGATGTCTGGCTAATATACAGAAACAACCTGAAGTCTGCCAACAGCCGTGTGAGATGGGAGTACAGTTTACTGGAAGCTTGGAAGTGGATCCTTCCCTAGTCGATCCTTGAAATGACTCCAGCATCAGCCAACACCTGAGTGCAGCCCCGTGGGAGACCTTGAAGAAGAGGACCCAGCTAAGCGGGTCTCACAGAAGCTGTGAGTTCAATAAAAGAGCATTGTTTTAAGCTTCTGAGTTTGGGTTGATGGCTTTTGTTACACAGCAATAGATAACTAATACAAAATGGAAATAATAACACCTCCATTCCCGGGTTGTTGTGAGGGCTGGAGACGATGTGTGCCTAGTGTGTGGTACAGAGCCTCTCCTCAGTGACTGGCAGCTCTGTTACCGAGTGTCTCCCCTATGTGGGGAGCTAGTCTCTGCATCACTTGTGTACCTACATTTTATAATACACCGTGGGTTAGAGGAAAAAATGGTTCCCTTCAACCCCAAATTAAAAGTCATTTGAAAAGAAGGGAATTGTTTTGTTTGGATGCTGGTGGAAAGGCCAACTGGCAGGTCTTTGAAAAGTATAGACTTCATTGAGACGATAAAGGAAGAAAACAGAACGCACTAACAGGGGTACATGGAGAATGGCAGTGTCCAACACGGACTAGGATTTAACACCTAAACAATAAAAGCCTCAAACTCCCTTCACCTACTTATTATAACAACCCCTCAGGGCATAGTCGTTTTCAAGCCTTTAATGTAACACCTGAAAATATTAATGATAAAAGAGTTAATTACACTGTCTTTGGGTAATAAAAAATTAAATTTATAAAAGGGAAACCGAAGAAGAAATAGTAAAATACATGAAAAGGCCTCCCCAGAGAGGCAGTATAACATCAGGAAAAAGTCCCTGAATTTGGAATTAGAAGTTCTGGGATTTGCTTTGCTTTCATTCTTTCAGAAACCATGTATTGAGTACCTACTGTATGCCAAGCCCTTTTCCAACTCTGCGGTTGCTAGGATACAGTTGCAGACAACACAGACATAATCATTGTCTTCATGGAGCTCGCGGAACGTGAAAAAAATATATATTTAATGACAATTATAGTACAGACATGCACCCTGCTGGGTGTAATTAGAAAATGACAGGAGGGACTTCCGCTGAATTGCAGGGTTTAAGGAAAGCCTCTCCGAGGAAGTGACATTTAAACTGAAGGACGTGCATGAGTTAGCCAGGCAGCTGGGTGACAAAGAGCAAGGGGAGGACTATTCGACTAGAGAAAACAGCGTGGCAAAGGCTTTAAAACAGACACAAGCTTGCCATGTTTGAGGGACAGAAAAGTTCACGGGCAGGAGCAGGGAGATTGGAGAGCTAGTCGGCCAGGTCACACAGACTTTTGAACATGGCAGGAGGTGAGTTCTTGAGGCATCGAAGGATTTTAAGTATAATGATGAGATTATTTTTAATAAATGATCACTCTGGCTGCAATGTGGAAATAGATTAAAGGGAAAAGGTAAGAAAAACTGCAGAAGAACCTGGTGTCTGGAATTAGAATGGACACAGTGGAGATGGATAGAGATATATTGTAAGGACAGAATCTATGTGACTTGGCAATAGGTTGGACTTGGGAAGTGAGAGAGAAGGAAACGGTAATCAGGGAATGTTACCAGGTTTGTGGCTTAAATAACTGGGTAAATGGAAGCTCTATTTAATGAATGATGAAAATTGGAGCAGGAGGAAATTAGGGAGGGGACAGAGAAAGAAGAAAGCTTCAGTTTTGTCCACTAAATTTGTGACGTCTGCAGGAAATTTAAGTAGAAACACCAGCAGGCTGTTGAGCATGTGCGTCTAGATATCCAAGCAGGAGTCTGGCCGCTTATCAGTTGTGAAGCTTTGGACAAATCACCTTATAACTCTGAGCCTCAGTTTTATCATCTGTAAAATGAGACTGACATCTGCCTGCCTGAATAGGATGGAAGAAAGACAGATGACTGTCCTCTCTAAACTATCATTCAGTACAGACATGCAGAGAGCTTAGTCACAGATAACTTTCACGTGGATAAGGGAAATGGGAAATAAGAGCATATCCTAAGTTTCAGTGTTTCCATATGCCCCAGTTGGCAAATATACATACATTTCTGGAAAGAAGAAAGGAAAGAGCAAAGACAGGAGGGAGGAAGGAGAAACAAGCAAGCAAAAACAAAACTATTAGCAATTTTTATTTTCATGTATTTGTTAAAGGTTAACTTTTTTTTAAAAGAGTAACTCACGACTCTTATGCAAGCATAAATGTGTCAGAGGTTTTATTCCAGTGGTCCCCAACCTTTCTGGCACCAGGGACCATTTCCATAAAAGACAATTTTTCCATGGACCAGGGAGGGAGGTGATGGTTTCGGGATGATTCAAGCACATTACATTTATTGTTACACTTTATTTCTATTATTATTACATTGTAATATATAATGAAATAATTATACAGTTCATTATAGATTGGAGACCCCTGATTTAGCCCATTAATGAGGGAACTAGGAAGATAAAAATAACAGCAATACCCAGTTCAATGGGGAAGCCAAAGAACAGACATACAGGTGTCCAGGAAAGGACTAACACAGCAGTCTTAGGTCACTCAAACCCTGCACATTTCTGAGAAAGGACTGGTCTTTGGCTGACAACTGGGAGGTGACCTCTAAGCCCTTGAAATATCCTACCTGCTAAGAGTGTTTTTGCATGTTTGAGGCCTTGGACCACACTATGAGTTTGACCTCAGTCTCTGCTGGAGACTGAGCAGCTACTGTTGCTGCACAAACATTCCGCGCCTATGTAACGGATCCTCAATAAAAACCCTGGACATCAAGGCTCAGGTGAGCTTCCCAGGATGGCAAAATTTCCATGTGTGTCACACATCATTGCTAGGAGAATTAAGTGCTGTCCACGCAAGTCCTTTGGGAGGGGACAACCTGAAGTTTGTGCCCCATTTCTACTGGATTCTGCCCTATCCACCTTTTCCTTTTGCTGATGATAATCTGAAGCCTTTCACTGTAACCATCCATAACCACGAGTATGACAGCTTTTTCTGAGTCCTGTGAATCCTTCTAGTGAATCATCAAGCCTGAGGTTGGTCTTGGTGACCCCTGACACAACAGGCAATCAGAAATGCTGAAATGAATTTACATGTATTAAGGATGTAAATGAGGCCCCTTTAAAAGGGTAGATGAAAATCATTTGCATTTCCACTGGACAAAACAATTTGCATTACTCTCAGGTTTTTTTCAATTTACAGAGTTATAAAATAGGTCAAAAACAATGAAAGGCACAGACCTTTATAGAATCAAACAGCTCTGGAGGAGCTATTAGCCAAGGCACAGCATTCTATTGAGAGGACATTTAGTAATATTTTTGCTCATTTCAAGTCTTTTACACTTTTTTCTAACATATTTATCAAACCAGTAGTCCTTAAGAAAGTCCCTGGTCCAGGCAATGAAGAATCTCTAGAGGCTTAAATTAAGTTGAGAGTTGTTATTTTTTAAAGGTGATTCTCATTTTAATGTATTTGCTCAAATCAATGCCATTTGATTCTCCAGCTAACCAACCATAAATTTCCTAATTAAAATAAAAATCTATTCACTCGTTTTTTTCTTGAGAAGATTGCACAATTCCAGGTTATTTGAAAGAGAAATATGGTTGCAAAAAAGGAACATAAATATATATATTTAAAATGAAAGACACTTAAAGACAAAAATAGACATAAACCTTTATGTTTATTATCAAACAATTATTGATGTTTAGGAAACTATTTTAAAAATATAACCTAGAGAAAGTCTTGAGTAGAACAAAATCATCCTTGAAGAGATGCATGAAGGCATACTAACAAGACTGAGTGTAAGAGACAAAAGAGGAAGATGGAATCAAAATGTGAAAAGCAATTGCAGGAATGAGAGCAAGCATGCAAAACTCAGGATCATGGAATATGGAATACAGGGCAACACTTGAAGCCTGCTGTTCAATGCTCCCCAAGCCAATCCACTTCAAAGACTAACACAATTACGGTACTTCTCTGTCTAAGATACCCCAAGGGTTGACTATTACCTCCTGGAAAAATACAGGTTTCTTCACTTGATAAATAAAGTTCTTCCCAAATCTCAGTTTTCCACCAATGCTTCCTAGCTTGGAATGACCTGTAGAGCTTTCAAAAATTTACTGTCTAGGCCTTCTCTGATCTGATTTGATCTGCTTGGGTGGCTCAGATCAGAATCTCTGGCGGAGGTACAGCCCAGGCAGCAATGTCTCTCTACAGCTATCTAGGTAATTCCAACGTGCAGCATAAGTTAAGAAC